>OU015494.1:62444322-62547069 GCA_907164885.2 Dolomedes plantarius | reverse complement strand
AAAGTCTTTAGTGATAACGTTAAAAAACAAATAATCTGCTGAATTACATGCAAATACAGAATATTATTTTTAGATTTATAATAGTACGAAAAGAGTATATAAGCATTGGATATTGATATTTATTAAATTCTAAAAATAACCAATAATTAATTTGTTAGAACAAATAATTTTTGTTTTCTCATTAATCCTATTTTCTTGCGGCCCACAACAGCTTTCCATAAAGTTATATGGCCCTCATCAAATTTCCAGTTGCGCAGGCATGCTCTAAACAGTAATATTATAAAGATATATTTCCCACTAGCCATGTTACCCGTGTTTCACTACGTGTTACCCGTGTTTTGCCCCTTACCTGTGTTCGCTACGGAGTACATTCAAATTAATACAACAGTCAATGTATACAATTAATGCCGAAAAATATATATATTTATAATAAATGCAATGGTCTATCTATGCAATTAATACCAAAAATATATATATTTATAAAAAAATCGTAATGGATATTTTATAGACAAACAATGTAAAGGAAAATATTCAAATTAAGTACAACGGTCAATGTATGCAATTATTTGCAATATATATGAATAATTTCAAAGGGAAAATATCACAGTGTTTAAGTAAAAAGTAACAAACCCATTACTTGTTAAAATCTACTAGCCAAAAAAGTCCACTGATCAGACACTGCTTTTTAATTTACAGCAGCACTGAGCAAGTACTCATTTAGCTTAATACACTAATATTTTAGACAGCTTTAGTCAGTAAATTAATCATTCACTGAATATTCATATAAAACACATTATTTTAACCTAGTGATTAAACAGTAAACAATAACTACATATACTAATTTAAAATTATATTTTGAGAAAGAGCTTTCATAAAAACATGTCACACTTGTGATATATTTTTCCTGTTTGACACACATTATAATGAAAAATCTACTAATTAAACCATGTAAAGCGGTAAATAGAAATACATATACTTACATAATATAGATGGAAAATAGCTTCATAACAGGCAGCAGCAAAAGTAACGTTTATTTTATTTCACAGTGAACTACTAAGGACAAAAGTTGAAACACATAGCTAATAATTATTATTCTCAAGATGCTATAGAACTTTATTTTTTTAATTCAACATTATTAGAATACATTCCAGCAATTAAACTGAACATATAATGGGGAGAAAAACGGTTTCAATGACAAAACAATCACTTTCAGCAATGATCAGATGCCTTAAAAAAGAAAAATAAATACATTATTTTTAATTAAGTTTAGTTAGATGATTACAAAATCCCTGTCATTTCCATCTTAGGTACACGTGAATTACTTCTAACAACGAAAAAAGTTATTCTTATGAATCAATACATATATATATATATATATATTAATAATTAGAAGTATAACATACATTTATAGCAGGACTTCCAGTACTAGAACTTGAAAGAAATTATACCATCAATCAGTTCCTTCTTTTCAACCACCCTGATAAAATAGAAACATTAACATTTTCATTAAAATAATTTCTATAAAATTATACATAAAGCTGTTAATAGATATAGCACATTCAAATGACACATAACAATCTTTAGCTCCTTTCAGACAATACTCATTGGATAAAGATCTGAAAGGGTAAAAACTCATAAATACTATTAATTGTAAAAATTACATCTGTTACATCACACAGAAGTCAATAGCTTGAATGCATGCCCACTGCATAATCAATACTTCCTTTCAGCCGATACGACTGCATGAATATCTGAAAGGGAATAAACTTATTAATACTGTTAGTTCTAAAAATTACATCTGTTAGACAATTGATGGATACAAATTAACCAATAAAGTTGTAAGGCTAAAATTATATGAATTAGTGCCGTGAGTGCTGTCAACACATATTTTCCCCCCTCCAGATTTTTAACATTTTCAGTTGAAATTTAGTCATTATGACCAAAGAGAAATCTTCATTTTTCAAAATTCCATGGTTGACTCCCTGCTCTTTATATAACACAACTGGTGAATCATCTTCCAAATCACTCATATCCTTGACCCACATCTTTACACTCACAGCAGCATTTGAGTTAAATTTCAGGCTATTACACAAATGAATGTAGTGAGATAAATTATATAAGTCCATGCAATTTAGAAGATGGATTCTCTGGAGTCCGTTTTGGCCAATAGAATCTCTAACGTCATCTTATTCTTTGAAACGAAACATACAATTATTTTGAGTTAAGGGAACAGTGGACATTAAAATTTTTTACTCTTTATCACAGAGCTATGAAATTTTTGATGTATATACATTTCACCATAAGTATATAGAATACCTTAAAAGAAATTTCTAATCTTATTAAATATTAAGAGTTTTAAAAATTTTTAATTTATAATTCTTCTTCCAACTTAATTTTTGAGATACTTCCTCGATTTTACATTTGAATAACTTAAAACTGTATTAAAAACAAATCTGGGAATCAATTATTTAATCCCTTGAATAGTTAATTTTTGAGAGATTACATTCAACATTCAATCATACAAACTATGTAAAGATAATCAAAAATTTTTTTAATAGTCACTATTACTTTACTTATCAATAAAAAATTTATAATAATTACTCTAAAACTAAACTGTTTCCAACACATTCATTAAAGCCCCATAATAATAAATAGTCTCATTGCACCTAGAAATATTTATAAAGCTCATCAGCAATTTCTGATTTTTCTTTCCTTGAAAGAACAAATGTCCAATTTCATTTGCATGGCCAAAATGGGTCTTCTAAAATTTTACTTTTACGCCTGATTCACTGACTTTTACATTCATTGATGATGGACACAAGTATTGATTTTCTTTGAGCCTACTCCTTTAAGGTTCTTCATTCCTTTAGACTGAGATGAAAAATTTCCAGATCTATAAATAAAATGAATTATCTATCCTAAAATAAACATTTAAAAAAAACAAATAAGAAAAAAAAAACACTTTACCTATGACATGTGAAGTATAAAAATTTCTCTGTGGCTGTAAGGTTCTTACACCCTGTTAATTGTATGTAAGAATATTGCCACTTTTCTCCACTCCTTCTTTCAAATCCCAGAAATCTGGAAAAAATTATTAGTAGTAATAATCCATTATTAAAATTTTCCTCTGGACAAAGAGAGAATTTCCGCTCAATGATTGGTGGATATTTTTCTACCCTTTTTTCCTTCAATGACCTGCAGAGAAGCGTTATACCATGAGCATGCAAGGTGCTTTGTACAACTAATTCTGTTTTTGCACGAACTTTTCTTTACACGAATTCAAAATAAATTTTCATTCTCTTCTTACATGAGCCATTTTGATTTAACACGAGCGGTCCAATCCAATCCCACAAAAATTTTTTTTTTGCATAAATTCTAAGAAATTTTTTTTAAAATTTGTGGCGTATTATTTTTAGCGATAGTGTATCCAGTTCTGTTTGATTCAAGAATTCAGTTAGCAAAACCATTTTCTTCTTTTATTCTATCACACATGAAGCTACCATAAGAACAATGAAGAAAAATGAAGCTGCAATTAGGAAGTTCGTATGTTCTAGAACCAAACCCCAACATCATTACAATGACACACACAATTGGTGGAGAAGGATTCGTTAATCTATCGTTTGAAGTTATTGATGAATTATTAGTCGATAAAGCCTTAAGCGAAGAGGAAATATTAGGGGTTGTCCTTAAGACTCCGAATCCCACAGAACGTAATGATAATGAAGAAAATGATCCTGTTCTAAATGTAGATTTTAAAAGAAGGTCTGAGACTGGCCAAAAAATTGTGTAATCATTTTGTCAAACATGACCCTAATGAGGAACGCGTTGGGAAGTTTCAACGGGAACTGAAGTTGTTGACAGCCTCTTAGAGAATTATATAACGGCCTAACCAAAACACAACACAACGGTTAATAACTGAATTCGTTCGTAAAATTGGTGAATCATCAGCACCAGAGGAGACTTGTGCTGATTTTGCTCACGAGATCACAGAAAGACTTTTATTAATAGAGGAAGAAGACGATGTCCACACCATTCTAGTGATAGCAGTGATAGTCAAGTTGTACACAACTTATGCGACGTTTAGGCCACCCCGTCCACCAGACAAATGGCTTTGAATTGATTCAGTGGGAGGGAGAATTTTCATAAGAGTATTAACACCCACCACTACCTTGTATGATATCAGCATACCTGCATTACAAAAAGATAAATTTCATGTGCCAGTCTGGAATTGAATTCTAACGGAGCAGCATTAACCTCTTGAGACTCGAGCAAAATTAATTTAAATATTTTTTATAATTATAGTTATTAAAACAAATGGGCATTAAAAAGCTTGTTTTTCAAGAAATTAATGAATTTAAATTATTTAATATTTCAGGGGAGCACATCAATTTTATTGAATGTTATACACATGAATAAAAAGAAAACCCAATATAAAAATATAAATTTATAATTCAAGTCCTCAGAATTCACTAGATTTACCCTTTCATCATTGGAGCAAAAAAAACCTGAAAAGTAAAACATAAAATATATGCATTTATAATAAACCACTAAAAGCTGAAAAGTAACAATCTCAATTTTACTAACAAAAATCAATTTTAAAAAAAATATTAAAGCAATACAAATAATCAATATAGATAAATATTAAAATAGAAGCCAAAAGAATAGAATGCAACTAATCAGTTACCAATAACACAAAAAATATTTTAAATCATATTAAGCAATGAAAAACATTATACACACTTCAATAATAGCAAAACAAAATATGATCGTAAAATAATCTTGTCAGTGATTAATTTTTTAGTGAGAATCATGCTGTGTTTAAGTTTTGTTCAGTGGAGTATGCATTTAGAATTGAAATATCTCTAAAACTATTAAATTAGCAGAATAAGTGTACACAGAAAATATTATCATCTTTTAAAGCTCTTTCCAAATATGTACATTTATCTACTGTCATGAGAAAAAAAAAACATTGATATTGACAATTTCAAATATGGCCGAATTTCATAATGGAAGCCAGTTCACCCGGAATTGTGACACGACAGACACAGCATTTGCTTTATTTATATAGATACATTAAAAGTATATACAGTTGATTGATGAGCAATGTCTACATGTTTGGTAAAAAGTGTTGAGAATGTGAAGAATATGAAATTCTTCAAGCAGTCAGTCGTGTGAATATTTGAAGGAGCCATTAGTTTAAGGAAGCGAGGATTTCAGATTGCCTGACTGCGACCCGACTGCGCATGCGTTCCAACTTATAAATTTGAGGAAGTGGGGATGTCTGTAAGTACAGCAACCTGGTTTTGGCGTCCTGGCACAATTTCACATACGGAAAACCTTTTGGCAGTATACTTGCTTCTGTGCCAATTTGAGGGCCGTTTTTTTCACCAAATGCGAAGCTTGGCGTTGTTAAATTGAAAAATTGCTGGCTGCTGATGTCTATTGACGACGTAAATTTGTACAGGTATTGTTGAACATTGAATTTGAAATGCTGATCACGACGACACATAAGCATACTTTTTTGTATCTGCTGTGTTGGAGGTACATATTATATTTATTTACCTTTTTGGCTCATTCCCCATACACGGTGCCGCAGCTTGGCGATAAGTTTTTTAGATTTTTTAGATTTTTGCCAATTTGGCGATGAACGCCAAATGTGGTTTGTGTTTGTTAAATGCTTTTAAGGTAACCATTTATTGCTCTCGATTTCAATAAGATGGCGATATTTTTTGGCGATGTTTTTTAGATTTTTGCCAAGTTGACGATAAAATGCCAAATGGTGGTTTGTGTTGTAAATACTTTTAAGTTAAAGCTTCCGATAGTATAGTTCCGTTTCGTATAGCTTCCGATTTGAATAATTAGCAGCCAATCAGAGCTTGTGATTTACTTGTAAACGAGGGTTATCTGGATTTTATATAACGCGGCTGTTTCAAAAAATTAAACCGTTCTTTTCGAGATTGCAGTTCCAGCGTTCGGATGTACATTTATTTGCGAGGTATGGCTTCTTTTACGAATGGGAGGGTTGATTTGGATTTTTTTCGAGATTTACAAAATGCGGGTAAGAGAACTATTATAGATTATTGTATTTATGTTGAGTTAATAGCTAATATTTATTATTGTCTTAATTGTAATTTGCAAATGAGTATAACTGAGAGGAAAGATCTGAACATTGCGTTAAAAGATCCATTAGATGTGGGTTCCCGGTTCGAAGCGAGTAAATTAGATTTAATTATGGTTTTAAAATTAACTTATTTATGGGTAAAAAAAACACCGTGTTCTTGGATTACAGACGAATTGGGTGTATCGAAAAACACCGAAAAATCAACAAAACGTAAAGAAGCTATACCGAAAGTAAATAACCGGTAAGTGGTTTTTTTTTTAATTTTAACATGAAATAATATAAATGACAATAAGCAAACTTTCATTTTTTTACTTGCTGATATATTTAACCCAGATGTATTTTATATTTGTTTAAATGAATTATTTGCAATATACTGACTTTTTTAGCGGGGGTTGGGGGGGGCGGCAGCCCCCACACATAACAAATTTCTCATCATTTTTTGTATTGTGTATTTGTGCTTTTTCTGCGTTGTATAGTTTTAAAAATGCGTAATTTGGGACCTTTCGGACTTTCCCGTTCCAAAAACACGCGTTCTGCTTGGGCGACAAAATTTAAAAGAATAAAATCGATTATTTAATTGAATTATTTGTAATATCCGACTTTTTTTTAGCGGGGGGTTGGGGGGGGGCGGCAGCCCCCCCACACACAATAAATTTCTCATTATTATCAGCTTTCATTTTTGTATTTGTGTGTTTTTGTGCTTTATTGTGGTCGTACAGTTTAAAAAATGTATATTTTGGGACTTTCGGACTTTCCGTTCCAAAATACGCGTTCGGCTTGGGCGACAAAAAATTTTAAAAAATAAAATCGACTGCCCTTATTTAACTGCATTTTTTCATTTTTCTGTATAAATTTTTCAATGAAAGTTCTGCATGTTGTCATTTATATTATTTCACTGCATTGGAACCGCCATCTTGGTTCCGTCTCCCATCGCCAAATTGGCGACGGGAGACGGAACCAAGATGGCGGTTCCAATGCAGTGAAATACAAGGGGCACCGTATATTGGGAATTAACCACATTTTTCCTCAAGATTGAAGTATTTAAGTACGTTTATGTAAAACTTCAAATCGCTATAGTCTTGTTTTGGTTTATATATTGTATATTAAGGCGCCATTAATTGCTCAGCCTTTAACAATTTTTATTATATTTATATTTAATTATCGAATTATATTTTTGTAAGAAAAAATTGGTTTATTTTGATCTTAAATAGATTAGCACTGTTTGCTTTGTACGCTTCTAACTTATGATATTCATATGGGAGTGATTATCACAATCAATTATTATTTGCAGTTAGTGTCGTTTATAATTCCTGTAATTACTTGTATTTAACGTTTAGTGAACAAATAATAAATTTGTCAGGTCTTTGTACAGGAAATTAGCAAATCAGATGTTGCTTTTCAAGACTAAATATAAATTTTCACCCTTTAACCAGAATATGTAGAATAACATTACATTTTCGAAGTTAATGGAGACTCAAATACTGCTTGCCTGACTTAAATCTTTTGCAAATTTAACAATTTATGAACTGTTATCATCTATATCATCATATTTATTACCTATTTTGCATTAAATGCTTTAAAAACATTGATGGCATTAAATAGTAATTTAAAACATTCTGAGTACATCTTTTTCAGACAATTTTGTGTGTCATTTAGGAAGCAGCTTATTATAATCATGTCTTATAAAATATGGTTTGGAGAAAATATTAAAAAATCATGTATAGGCGAGTATGTTGTCAGGATTTGGATTACTTTATAACTATGTCATGATATTTAAATATTCAACAAATGGCTGAAACAGTAAACATAATTTTTTCGTTTTGGATTTGGATAGCCATGTACTACAATATAACATACTACAGTGGAACCTCGCATAATGAGCATAATTCATTCTAGAATTGTACTCGTAATGCGAAACACTCGTTAAGCAAACAATTTTCCTCATATAAATTATGGAAAATACGATAATGCATTCCATGCCAAAAAAATACTCAAAATTTTTTACATGTGGCGTTTATTATTTAAAGAAAATTACTTATGCATAAATTGTTAAGGAGCAAAATCATCCATGTGTAGTTTATTATTTATGAATCATTCTAGTTCCTATCTTTTTATTTTTTGGTATACATTCATACATTAGCATATAAAACTATGACTCCACTAATAGGTGCTCTCTTTTTGTTGATTTTTATTTAATTTATAGTCAATCATTAAGGGCTCATCTGTTGGTATTCAAATCAAAAATCAATAATTATATGTCAAACCATTTATGATCTTATCATATCTGTAAACATTTCACTATGTGTAGTCAATAAAGAATTTTAAATTAATCATTACAGATCACCACAAGAAAACAATGGCAATTACATTTTTTGATATTGGCAAGCTGAAATTTAATATAAATTCTCTTTGCTTATTAAAATTTTTAAATATTCTTTGTCAATGTTATTTTTATGAAATTATTCTTAGTTTCTATTTTAAACTGTCTATTACCGTAAGATAGCTCTAATTCAACAGTGAGGTTGGTAAATTTATTTCATACATAATATCAAAAGATTGGAATTCCAGTTATTTCTGTTTATGTTTAATCATGTGTGTTCTTAACCAATTACTCTAAATTAGCACATAAGAAAAAAAGTACTGTTTTTCTACTTCAGAAGCTGTAACACAAGTTGTTTACACAAGTATCGCTCATTTTAACTTATTGCTAAACAAATGACTTATTGTTGTAATTCCATTGAGAAAACATGTTGCTAATTAATGATCAATGAACATTTGCTAAAAAGTTTTGTAGAGGAAATACTTTAAGCATTAAATTATTTAGCTTAGAGCCATTACCATAGATCCTAGTTGAAATGTGTAGCAGGAAATTTGTGAAAACGCGTGCTTTTATTACAGTGTTACTTATTTTCTAAAAAATCCAACAATCAATTTATTTTTATTAACAGAATACAGAAACTGTTAATTACGACCCCACGTGATCTACAACAGCGCCACCTGTTCTGGTATTTCTTGTTTAACAGTGATAGAGATTGACGAAGAGAGATTTGCATCATATGAAGGTAAGATGCTAATTCTATATATTTTGAAATAATTTTTGTTTATAAATTCATTTGCAAATAATCTTATAAAATAATACTGTCTGCTGGCCGAATGCTAACTTTTTAGTATAAATTAATTCATCTCTCCTTAAGGTGCACTTTCGTGTATGTTTTCTTAAATAAAATTGACTGTAAGTAAAAAAAGCATGTCTATTCATAGTATTGTTATTATAATTATTAATCAAATTTTAAAGAGGGGAAAACTCTTTCTCTATTTTTCTTACCTAAATATTTGATTCAATTGTTAAATGTTATGTAATAATCATAGTTTATGGAGATCGACTCCTATCGGGAACAAAATGCCGACCTCTTTTCATTACCATCTCGCGCTCAGAGAAAATTCTCTTACAAATTGTTATGGGGCTTTTAACTTAGAAAAATATTAAAATAAATTTTTTTTATCTTTAAAGGAAATAAAGTTAATACCTTGGGAATTTTAAGTCACTGTTTGCAGAGACCTTTTTTTACGAACTTAGTAACTGTAGGAAAAATTATAGTTATCAAAAGTTCTAATTTAAAATTTGAAATTCTACAGTTTTTCCCAAATTAAATATAAATTTCTACACACGGCTTTAATTATTATTGGTAAACTTAATGGCAGAAAGAGAAAATCTTCTGCTGCATTATTTACCTTCTAACAATTGCATTGTTGAAACTGATTTTATATACTAAAATAATGTCAAAATCTGTGTTTGTAAAAGTAAACATAAACTGTTATAATTATTCTGTAAAATTAAAGGATAAAGTTCCCTCATCATTACTTATTACTATTGCCATAAATGATTTTATTCCGCTGGAGAATAGTTACTATTAGAATCCTGTTAGCAGATACTGAGAAAAATAACTGGAATATTTCAATCTAGTTTCCATTAATTATGTGTCTATTTGATATACTTGAATAATATTAAGTCATAACTTATTTGAATGAAACTAGCAGTAATTAAAACTTAATTGTTTTCATTTAAAATTATATTTATTTCCCATTGGATTCTGAAATTATTTTGCAATCCGTTATGCATATTGATGGAGTTGTTAGCAATAAATTATATTGAAATTTGTGTATCTTCTTTTAAATGTGAATGAATGATAATATATGACTAATACTCCTATAGCTAACTCAAAGCTAAGTAGTTATCTGTGTTTGGAGAATATTTCCCTTGGAGGGTCCAGTTTTTCTTTTCATTTTTAAAATTACGATTTACCTACAGTTTATTTTGAACAAGTTTTAATTTAACCCAGTGGTTCTTAACATCTTTCTGCTTGCGAACTCCCTGTGAACTACAGTTTAACTTGCTACCCCCTGTGTACAATAACTCGTCCCTCCTTAATGTATACGGTAAGCTCGCTGACAACTAGTCGTGCAACACCAGTCCCACTCAGAATAGTATGAACCACAGAATCCAAGAAAATTTTTAGACTTAGTAACAAAAAGCAATTTTCCTAACGCTTATTAGCGACAGCCACCACACTGCATTTTACATCAGTTTTCCTTTTTGCTCTCAGTACTTTATTAACTTAACTGTTTTACATTCACTGATAGTTATATGTTACATTCGGTTTACAATAATGGTTGTACTTAGCAACAAAGTATATACATGATACTGCAACAATATACAATATATAAACATGATTCTCAACACTTTTTACCAAACATGTAGACATTGCTCATCAATCAACTGTATAATACTTTTAATGTTATCTATATAATAAAGCAAATGCTGTGTCGTCGTGTCACAATTCCGGGTGAACTGGGCTTCCATTATGAAATTCGGCCCATATTTGAAATTGTCAATATCAATGTTTTTTTTTCTCATGAAAGTAGATACATGTTACATATGTGGAAAGAGCTTTTAAAAGATGATAATATTTCTGTGTACACTTATTCTGCTAATTTAATAGTTTTAGAGATATTTCAATTCTAAATGCGTACTCCACTGAACAAAACTTAAACACAGCATGATTCTCACTAAAAAATTAATCACTGACAAGATTATTTTACGATCATATTTTGTTTTGCTATTATTGAAGTGTGTATAATGTTTTTCATTGCTTAATAATTTTAAAATATTTTTTTGTGTTATTGTTAACTGAATTAGGTTTGCATTGTATTCTTTTGCTTCTATTTTTAATATTTATCTATATTTGATTATTTGTATTGCTTTAATATTTTTTTAAAATTGATTTTTGTTAGTAAATTGAGATTGTACTTTTCAGCTTTTAGTGGTTTATTATAAATGCATATATTTTATGTTTTACTTTTCAGGTTTTTTTGCTCCAATGATGAAAGGGTAAATCTAGTTGCATTCTGAGGACTTGAATTATAAATTTTATATTTTTTATATTGGGTTTTCTTTTTATTCATGTGTATAACATTCAATAAATTGATGTGCCTCCCCTGAAATATTAAAAAATTTAAAATTCATTAATTTCTTGAAAAACAAGCTTTTAATGCCCATTGTTTTAATAAACTATAATTATAAAAAATATTTAAATTTTATTTTGCTCGAGTCTCAAGAGGTTAATGCTGCTTCCAATTCCAGACTGGCACATGAAAATTTATCTTTTTGTAATGCAGGTATGCTGATATCATACAAGGTAGTGGTGGGTGTTAATACTCTTATGAAATTCTCCCTCCCACTGAATCAATTCAAAGCCATTTGTCTGGTGGACGGGTGGTCCTAAATGACGCATAAGTTTGTGTACAACTTGAATATCACTGCTATCACTAGAAATGGTGGACATTGTCTTCTTCCTCTATTAATAAACAGTCTTTCTGTGATCTCGTGAGCAAAATCAGCCCAAGTCTCCTCTGGTGCTGATGATTCACCAATTTTACGAACGAATTCAGTTATTAACTGTTGTGTTTGTGTTTTGGTTAGGCCGTTATATAATTCTCTAAGAGGCTGTCAACAACTTCAGTTCCCGTTGAAACTTCCCAACGCGTTCCTCATTAGGGTCATGTTTGACAAAATGATTACCCAATTTTTTGGCCAGTCTCAGACATTCTTTAATAAATCTACATTTAGAACAGGATCATTTTCTTCATTATCATTACGTTCTGTGGGATCGGAGTCTTAGAACAACCCCTAATATGTCCTCTTCGCTTAAGGCTTTATCGACTAATAATTCATCAATAACTTCAAACGATAGATTATCGAATCCTTCTCCACCAATTGTGTGTGTCATTGTAATGATGTTGGGGTTTGGTTCTAGAACATACGAACTTCCTAATTGCAGCTTCATTTTTCTTCATTGTTCTTATGGTAGCTTCATGTGTGATAGAATAAAAGAAGAAAATGGTTTTGCGGACTGAATTCTTGAATCAAAACAGAACTGGATACACTATCGCTAAAATAACTACGCCACAAATTTTAAAAAAAATTTCTTAGAATTTATGCAAAAAAAAAAATAAATTATGGATTGGATTGGACTGCTCGTGTTAAATCAAAATGGCTCATGTAAAAGAGAATGAAAATTTAATTTTGAATTCGTGTAAAAGAAAAGTTCGTGCAAAACAGAATTAGTTGTACAAAGCACCTTGCATGCTCATGGTATAACGCTTCTCTGCAGGTCATTGAAGGAAAAAAGGGTAGAAAAATATCCACCAATCATTGAGCGGAAATTCTCTCTTTGTCGAGAGGAAAATTTAATAATGGATTATTACTAATAATAATTTTTTCCAGATTTCTGGGATTTGAAAGAAGGAGTGGAGAAAAGTGACAATATTCTTACTTACAATTAACAGGGTGTAAGAACCTTACAGCCACAGAAAAATTTTTATACTTCACATGTCATAGGTAAAGTGTTTTTTTTTTTTCTTATTTGTTTCTTTTTTAAATGTTTATTTTAGGATAGATAATAGTTCATTTTATTTATAGATCTGGAACTTTTTCATCTCAGTCTAAAGGAATGAGGAACCTTAAAGGAGTAGGCTCAAAGAAAATCAACACTTGTTGTCCATCATCAATGAATGTAAAGGTCAGTGAATCAGGCGTAAAAGTAAAATTTTAGAAGACCCATTTTGGCCATGCAAATGAAATTGGACTTTTGTTTCTTTCAGGAAAGAAAAATCAGAAATTGCTGATGAGCTTTATAAATATTTCTAGGTGCAATGAGACTATTTATTATTATGGGGCTTTAATGAATGTGTTGGAAACAGTTTAGTTTAGAGTAATTATTATAAATTTTTTATTGATAAGTAAAGTAATAGTGACTATTAAAAAAATTTTTGATTATCTTTACATAGTTTGTATGATTGAATGTGAATGTAATCTCTCAAAAATTAACAATTCAAGGGATTTAATAATGATTCCCAGATTTGTTTTTAATACAGTTTCAGTTATTCAAATGTAAAATCGAGGAAGTATCTCAAAAATTAAGTTGGAAGAAGAATTATAATTAAAAATTTTAAAACTCTTAATATTTTAATAAGATTAGAAATTTCTTTTAAGGTATTCTATATACTTATGGTGAAATGTATATACATCAAAATTTCATATCTCTGTGATAAAGAGTAAAAAATTTTAATGTCCACTGTTCCCTTAACTCAAAATAATTGTATGTTTCATTTCAAAGAATACTAGATGACGTAAGAGATTCTATTGGACAAAATGGACTCCAGAGAATCCATCTTCTAAATTGCATGGACTTATATAATTTATCTCACCACATTCATTTGTGTAATAGCCTGAAATTTAACTCGAATGATGCTGTGAGTGTAAAGATGTGGGTCCAGGATATGAGTGATTTGGAAGATGATTCACCAGTTGTGTTTATAAAGAGCAGGGAGTCAACCATGGAATTTTGAAAAGTGAGATTTCTCTTTGGTCATAATGACTAAATTTCAACTGAAAATGTTAAAAATCTGGAGGGGGGAAAATATGTGTTGACAGCACTCACGGCACTAATTCATATAATTTAGCCTTACAACTTTATTGGTTATTTGTATCCATCAATTGTCTAACAGATGTAATTTTTAGAACTAACAGTATTAATAAGTTTATTCCTTCAGATATTCATGCAGTCATATCGCTGAAAGGAAGTATTGATTATGCAGTGGGCATGCATTCAAGCTATTGACTTCTGTGTGATGTAACAGATGTAATTTTTACAATTAATAGTATTTATGAGTTTTTACCCTTTCAGATCTTTATCCAACGAGTATTGTCTGAAAGGAGCTAAAGATTGTTATGTGTCATTTGAATGTGCTATATCTATTAACAGCTTTATGTATAATTTATAGAAAATTATTTTAATGATAAATGTTAATGTTTCTATTTTATCAGGGTGGTTGAAAAAGAAGGAACTGATTGATGGTATAATTTTCTTTCAGTTCTAGTACTGGAAGTCCTGCTATAAATGATGTTATACTTCTAATTTATATATATATATATATATATATATATATATGTATTGATTCATAAGAATAACTTTTTTCGTTGTTAGAAGTAATTCACGTGTACCTAAGATGGAAATGACAGGGATTTTGTAATCATCTAACTAAACTTAATTAAAATAATGTATTTATTTTCTTTTTTAAGGCATCTGATCATTGCTGAAAGTGATTGTTTTGTCATTGAAACCGTTTTTCTTCCCCATTATATGTTCAGTTTAATTGCTGTGAATGTATTCATTAATAATGTTGAATTAAAAAAATAAAGTTCTATAGCATCTTGAGAATAATAATTATTAGCTATGTGTTTCAACTTTTGTCCTTAGCAGTTCACTGTGAAATAAAATAAACGTTACTTTTGCTGCTGCCTGTTATGAAGCTATTTCCATCTATATTATGTAAGTATATGTATTTCTATTTACCGCTTTACATGGTTTAATTAGTAGATTTTTCATTATAATGTGTGTCAAACAGAAAAATATATTCACAACTGTGACATGTTTTTATGAAAGCTCTTTCTCAAAATATAATTTTAAATTAGTATATGTAGTTATTGTTACTGTTTAATCACTAGGTTAAAATAATGTGTTTTATATGAATATTCAGTGAATGATTAATTTACTGACTAAAGCTGTCTAAAATATTAGTGTATTAAGCTAAATGAGTACTTGCTCAGTGCTGCTGTAAAATTAAAAAGCAGTAGTCTGATCAGTGGACTTTTTTGGCTAGTAGATTTTAACAAGTAATGGAGTTTGTTACTTTTTACTTAAACACTGTGATATTTTCCCTTTGAAATTATTCATATATATTGCAAATAATTGCATACATTGACCGTTGTACTTAATTTGAATATTTTCCTTTACATTGTTTGTCTATAAAAATATCCATTACGATTTTTTTACTAAATATATATATATTTTTTTGGCATTAATTGCATAGATAGACCATTGCATTTATTATAATATATATTTTTTTTTGGCATTAATTGTATACATTGACTGTTGTATTTAATTTGAATGTACTCCGTAGCGAAACACAGGTAAGGGGCAAAACACGGGTAACACGTAGCAAAACACGGGTAACATGGCTAGTGGGAAATATATCTTTATAATATTTCTGTTTAGAGCATGCCTGCACAACTGGAAATTTGATGAGGGCCATATAACTTTATGGAAAGCTGTTGTGGGCCGCAAGAAAATAGGATTAATGAGAAAACAAAAATTATTTGTTCTAACAAATTAATTATTGGTTATTTTTAGAATTTAATAAATACAATATCCAATGCTTATATACTCTTTTCGTACTATTATAAATCTAAAAATAATATTCTGTATTTTGCATGTAATTCAGCAGATTATTTGTTTTAACGTTGTCACTTAAGACTTTAACTTTTTTACATATTCTATTCATAAGTAATTGATTGTTAAGTATATTACTTATGAATAGAATTGTTGCTTAGTATATGTTAAATTTTAAATCATAGTTCATTATAAAAAAATTATTTTTCAATCCTGTATACTGTACAAAGGACAGAAAAGAATTGCAATTTTCAATTCATATTCTACTTATAAAAAGGTTCATTAAAATTAATGTATTAATATTCGATGTAACAAGCATTCAAGAAAGGAACGAATGATATGAGTGAATGTTTGAAAGTATGTAAAAAGTGTTTTTAAAAATGTTAATGCAAACATTCTTTAAGCTTCTCTCATGGGGGAAAATTATAACAGTATAAGTATCAATATTGCTAAATAATGAAAATCTAATATACAAGGTATGTGGAGAAAATTAAATTTATAAAATATTAGATGTTAAAAGTATTATATAGATATTGGAAACACAAGAAAATATTAAATAAATATGAAAAAAAGAGATGTATAGCTCATATAAAACATATAAATAAACCCTATCTGGTTATTTTCTCCTTCTAAGTAAATGTTCAGTGTCATAATAAGATTGTTTATAATCTAGTATTTCAATTATTACAACTGAAAGGCAAATTAAAAATTATAATTAAAATTATTTTATAGAACAACTTCAATTATTTACTTGACTTTAAATGTCATTTCAACTTTCGAAATATTAACCATTTTATGTATGTGCAAGGATGAATGAATCTCCCAACACTAAATAAAAATCAGTAAAATTTTATTTGAAAAGAAAATAAGTCGTCAAATATGGCTTTTCTTAGTTTCGAAGAAATATTTTTTGGTGACACCGAAAATAGCGATAAGTTGCCAGCTATTTCAAACCTTCTCCACATGCAAACTTAACGTGAGATATGCCAAGTTGACACGCATGCGCAGTCAGGTAATCTGAAATGTCACGCATGCGCAGTCAGGCAATCTGAAATCCTCGCTTCCTTAAACTAATGGCTCCTATATTTGATGTGTCTTTGTCACCCCTGTCCTTGGCAACAGAGGGGGGCACGAACTGGGTGGAACCCTGGTGTCAAGCTAACTGACTGATGGTCATCGCCGGACTGAGGGCGGTATTTCCTCTGCTTGTCCACTGCCAAGAGGGTGTCAGCTGGCAACAAAGGCCACACACGGAGAGTCCGACATTCTTCATGCACAAAAGGGCGGTTCGTTACGCTAAGCCCTCGGCGTGAGAAATTCTCGAATGTTGGAAATAGCTGATGTCACTGATTTCAGCAAATCAACGTCGAAACACAAAAACCAACGCATGATAGGACGAAATATGTTCCAGGGAGGTGCTTAGAGTTTTCTTGGAGAACCTCGGACCGAAAAAGAGGCAGAGAGACTTGAGATCTACTCTCAGAAGGTGACTGATACCTGCGGCCTTGGGCCAGATTACATTTTTGGGAACTTTGAATCCCGGGCTTAGTGCCGTTTCATATAGTCAGTGAACTCTGGCTGTTTGGGGAAGAAGTTTAACTCCCCGGTGCCTTAGGGCGGTTATGACCGTAAATTTTTGGTGTAACTGAAGTGTACTATTGTATATAATTAAATACATAATTTTAAAACCTAAACTCCGTATCTTGAATTAATCTATGCCCAGCTACCTGGGAGAAGTGTTCATATCGTCACAAGAATCATGTTTATATATTGTATATTGTTGCAGTATCATGTATATACTTTGTTGCTAAGTACAACCATTATTGTAAACCGAATGTAACATATAACTATCAAGTGAATGTAAAACAGTTAAGTTAATAAAGTACTGAGAGCAAAAAGGAAAACGGATGTAAAATGCAGTGTGGTGGCTGTCGCTAATAAGCGTTAGGAAAATTGCTTTTTGTTACTAAGTCTAAAAATTTTCTTGGATTCTGTGGTTCATACTATTCTGAGTGGGACTGGTGTTGCACGACTAGTTGTCAGCGAGCTTACCGTATACATTAAGGAGGGACGAGTTATTGTACACAGGGGGTAGCAAGTTAAAACTGTAGTTCACAGGGAGTTCGCAAGCAGAAAAATGTTAAGAACCACTGGGTAAATTAAAACTTGTTCAAAAATAAACTGTAGGTAAATCGTAATTTTAAAAATGAAAAGAAAAACTGGACCCTCCAAGGGAAATATTCTCCAAACACAGATAACTACTTAGCTTTGAGTTAGCTATAGGAGGATTAGTCATATATTATCATTCATTCACATTTAAAAGAAGATACACAAATTTCAATATAATTTATTGCTAACAACTCCATCAATATGCATAACGGATTGCAAAATAATTTCAGAATCCAATGGGAAATAAATGTAATTTTAAATGAAAACAATTAAGTTTTAATTACTGCTAGTTTCCATTCAAATAAGTTATGACTTAATATTATTTAAGTATATCAAATAGACACATAATTAATGGAAACTAGATATGATGCAAATCTCTCTTCGTCAATCTCTATCACTGTTAAACAAAGAAATACCAGAACAGGTGGCGCTGTTGTAGATCACGTGGGGTCGTAATGTAACAGTTTCTGTATTCTGTTAATAAAAATAAATTTGATTTTTGGATTTTTTAGAAAATAAGTAACACTGTAATAAAAGCACGCGTTTTTCACAAATTTCCTGCTACACATTTCAAACTAGGATCTATGGTAATGGCTCTAAGCTAAATAATTTAATGCTTAAAGTATTTCCTCTACAAAACTTTTTAGCAAATGTTCATTGATCATTAATTAGCAACATGTTTTCTAAATGGAATTACAACAAAAAGTCATTTGTTTAGCAATAACTTAAAATGAGCGATACTTGTGTAAACAACTTGTGTTACAGCTTCTGAAGTAGAAAAACCAGTACTTTTTTTCTTATGTGCTAATTTAAAGTAATTGGTTAAGAACACACATGATTAAACATAAACAGAAATAACTGGAATTCCAATCTTTGGTATTATGTATGAAATAAATTTACAAACCTCACTGTTGAATTAGAGCTATCTTACGGTAATAGACAGTTTAAAATAGAAACTAAGAATAATTTCATAAAAATAACATTGACAAAGAATATTTAAAAATTTTAATAAGCAAAGAGAATTTATATTAAATTTCAGCTTGCCAATATCAAAAATGTAATTGCCATTGTTTTCTTGTGGTGATCTGGTAATGATTAATTTAAAAATTCTTTATTGACTACACATAGTGAAATGTTTTACAGATATGATAAGATCATAAATGGTTTTGACATATAATTATTGATTTTTGATTTGAATACCAACAGATGAGGCCTTAATGATTGACTATAAATTAAATAAAAATCAAACAAAAAGAGAGCACCTATTAGTGGAGTCATATTTTATATGCTAATGTATGAATGTATACCAAAAAATAAAAAGATAGGAACTAGAATGATTCATAATAATAAACTACACATGGATGATTTTGCTCCTTAACAATTTATGCATAAGTAATTTTCTTTAAATAATAAATGCCACATGTAAAAAATTTTGAGTATTTTTTGGCATGGAATGCATTATCGTATTTTCCATTAATTTATATGGGAAAAATTGTTTTGCTTAACGAGTGTTTCGCATTACGAGTACAATTCTAGAATGAATTATGCTCATTATGCGAGGTTCCACTGTAGTATGTTATATTGTAGTACATGGCTATCCAAATCCAAAACGAAAAAATTATGTTTACTGTTTCAGCCATTTGTTGAATATTTAAATATCATGACATAGTTATAAAGTAATCCAAATCCTGACAACATACTCGCCTATACATGATTTTTAATATTTTCTCCAAACCATATTTTATAAGACATGAAAAACCTCAGGTAATGTCTTAAAAGTCAGTGCAAACTGTTTAAAGAAATGTTGTAGCAAAAATATATAACTCATGATTATAATAAGCTGCTTCCTAAATGACACACAAAATTGTCTGAAAAAGATGTACTCAGAATGTTTAAATTACTATTTAATGCCATCAATGTTTTTAAAGCATTTAATGCAAAATAGGTAATAAATAGGATGATATAGATGATAACAGTTCATAAAATTGTTAAATTTGCAAAAGATTAAGTCAGCAAGCAGTATTTGAGTCTCCATAACTTCGAAAATGTAATGTTATTCTACATATTCTGGTTAAAGGGTGAAATTTATATTTAGTCTTGAAAAGCAACATCTGATTTGCTAATTTCCTGTACAAAGACCTGACAAATTTATTATTTGTTCACTAAACGTTTAAATACAAGTAATTACAGGAATTATAACTACACTATCTGCAAATAATAATTGATTGTGATAATCACTCCCATATGAATATCATAAGTTAGAAGCGTACAAAGCAAACAGTGCTAATCTATTTAAGATCAAAATAAACCAATTTTTTCTTACAAAAATATAATTCGATAATTAAATATAAATATAATAAAAATTGTTAAAGGCTGAGCAATTAATGGCGCCTTAATATACAATATATAAACCAAAACAAGACTATAGCGATTGAAGTTTTACATAAACGTACTTAAATACTTCAATCTTGAGGAAAAATGTAAATAAATATAAATATGTACCTCCAACACAGCAGATACAAAAAAGTATGCTTATGTGTCGTCGTGATCAGCATTTCAAATACAATGTTCAACAATACCTGTACAAATTTACGTCGTCAGTAGACATCAGCAGCCAGCAATTTTTCAATTAACAACGCCAAGCTTGGCAATTTGGTGAAAAAACGGCCCTCAAATTGGCACAGAAGCAAGATACTGCCAAAAGGTTTTCCGTAATGTGAAAATTGTGCCAGGACGCCAAAACCAGGTTGCTGTACTTCAGGCATCCCCACTCCCTCAAATTTCGAGGATAAAGTTGGAACGCATGCGCATTCGGGGAGCAGTCAGGCAATCTGAAATCCTCGCTTCCTTAAACTAATGGCTCCTGGAAAAAATGGGGGAGCGATTAGTTTAAGGAAGCGAGGATTTCAGATTGCCTGACTGCTCCCCGAATGCGCATGCGTTCCAACTTTATCCTCGAAATTTGAGGGAGTGGGGATGTCTGAAGTACAGCAACCTGGCTTTGGCGTCCTGGCACCATTTTCACATTACGGAAACCCTTTTGGCAGTACCTTGCTTCTGTGCCAATTTGAGGGCCGTTTTTCACCAAATTGCCGAGCTTGGCGTTGTTAATTGAAAAATTGCTGGCTGCTGGTGTCTATTGACGACGTAAATTTGTGCAGGTATTGTTGAACATCGTATTTGAAATGCTGATCACGACGACGCATAAGCATACTTTTTGTATCTGCTGTGTTGGAGGTACATTTTTATATTTATTTACATTTTTCCTCAAGATTGAAGTATTTAAGTACGTTTATGTACCACTTCGGCTAATATGAAGAACATGATACGGTCGCCAAGCTGCAGCGATAAAGGCGCCAAGCTGTTATTGCTGCAAATTACCGACGCGTTTGTCATGTGACTATTTCGTGACGCATATATCACGCGGTGTTGTCAGGTGATTTATCCTGACAAATTAGAAGAAACTTGCGATATGGAACAATTTTAAATGCGGCGCTTAAAGTTAAATTTTGTGTTCGTGTGTTCTAGAGAGTTGCTTGTTGCAAAATGAGTGACGTAATTGATTTGAGTGTTTTGTTTCGAATGGATTTTATGGAAACCAGGTATGTGATTGATTTTTGTATGGAAAATGGTTTAATATCGAGTGCTTTGGAATGCGAGAGGTGTAATTTATAAAAGGGAATTATGTGAACGAAAGGATATTTCCGATGGGTTTGAATGGCGGTGTCGTGTGTGGAGAAAATGCACCTTTTATTCGTAGGTCGGTAAGGATAGGGTCTTGGTTCAGTGAAAGCAAGGTCTCGATGAATGCTATTTTGAAAATGACGTACATGTGGGTTTATAAGTATAGAAGTGAAAATATCGAAAGAGAGCTGAAAGTGAGTAATCGTTCTGTGTGTGATAAGCCATGTATAGCCAGCGTAAGCTTTGTTTTACTGACCGCTACAGCCAGCGGAAGTTTGTGGTACTGTACTACAGCCAGCGGTGCTTAGCGAAGCCAGCGGCAGAGGATTTCTGTAATGTTTTTGGACGGATGCGTAACGTAGCGTAGCGAAGTGGAGCAAGGGTATCTGAGCGAAGCGAAGATCCCGAATGCGCTTACGAGTTTCTTAAAGCCAGCGAGAAGTTTGTTTTCCAACTTATTTGTTCTTTCTTGGTTGCCACAGCCAGCGGAAGCTTTGTGGTACTGTACTACAGCCAGCGGTAGAGGATTTTCTGTAATGTTTTTGGACGGATGCGTAACGTAGCGTAGCGAAGTGGAGCAAGGGTATCTGAGCGAAGCGAAGATCCCGTGTGCGCTTACGAGTTTCTTAAAGCCAGCGGGAAGTTTGTTTTCCAACTTATTTGTTCTTTCTTGGTTGCCACAGCCAGCGGAAGCTTTGTGGTACTGTACTACAGCCAGCGGTGCGTAGCGAAGCCAGCGGTAGAGGATTTTCTGTAATGTTTTTGGACGGATGCGTAACGTAGCGTAGCGAAGTGGAGCAAGGGTATCTGAGCGAAGCGAAGATCCCGTGTGCGCTTACGAGTTTCTTAAAGCCAGCGGGAAGTTTGTTTTCCAACTTATTTGTTCTTTCTTGGTTGCCACAGCCAGCGGAAGCTTTGTGGTACTGTACTACAGCCAGCGGTGCGTAGCGAAGCCAGCGGTAGAGGATTTTCTGAAATGTTTTTGGACGGATGCGTAACGTAGTGTAGCGAAGTGGAGCAAGGGTATCTGAGCGAAGGGAAGATCCCGTGTGCGCTTACGAGTTTCTTAAAGCCAGCGAGAAGTTTGTTTTCCAACTTATTTGTTCTTTCTTGGTTGCCACAGCCAGCGGAAGCTTTGTGGTACTGTACTACAGCCAGCGGTGCGTAGCGAAGCCAGCGGTAGAGGATTTTCTGAAATGTTTTTGGACGGATGCGTAACGTAGCGTAGCGAAGTGGAGCAAGGGTATCTGAGCGAAGCGAAGATCCCGTGTGCGCTTACGAGTTTCTTAAAGCCAGCGGGAAGTTTGTTTTCCAACTTATTTGTTCTTTCTTGGTTGCCACAGCCAGCGGAAGCTTTGTGGTACTGTACTACAGCCAGCGGTGCGTAGCGAAGCCAGCGGTAGAGGATTTTCTGTAATGTTTTTGGACGGATGCGTAACGTAGTGTAGCGAAGTGGAGCAAGGGTATCTGAGCGAAGCGAAGATCCCGTGTGCGCTTACGAGTTTCTTAAAGCCAGCGGGAAGTTTGTTTTCCAACTTATTTGTTCTTTCTTGGTTGCCACAGCCAGCGGAAGCTTTGTGGTACTGTACTACAGCCAGCGGTGCGTAGCGAAGCCAGCGGTAGAGGATTTTCTGAAATGTTTTTGGACGGATGCGTAACGTAGCGTAGCGAAGTGGAGCAAGGGTATCTGAGCGAAGCGAAGATCCCGTGTGCGCTTACGAGTTTCTTAAAGCCAGCGGGAAGTTTGTTTTCCAACTTATTTGTTCTTTCTTGGTTGCCACAGCCAGCGGAAGCTTTGTGGTACTGTACTACAGCCAGTGGTGCGTAGCGAAGCCAGCGGTAGAGGATTTTCTGTAATGTTTTTGGACGGATGCGTAACGTAGCGTAGCGAAGTGGAGCAAGGGTATCTGAGCGAAGCGAAGATCCCGTGTGCGCTTACGAGTTTCTTAAAGCCAGCGGGAAGTTTGTTTTCCAACTTATTTGTTCTTTCTTGGTTGCCACAGCCAGCGGAAGCTTTGTGGTACTGTACTACAGCCAGCGGTGCGTAGCGAAGCCAGCGGTAGAGGATTTTCTGTAATGTTTTTGGACGGATGCGTAACGTAGCGTAGCGAAGTGGAGCAAGGGTATCTGAGCGAAGCGAAGATCCCGTGTGCGCTTACGAGTTTCATAAAGCCAGCGGGAAGCAAAAGTTTTTACAAAATACAGCTTACGCTAAAATACAATATGTACTATTTGTACATATATAATACCATACTCCATATCATAACAACTATATACCGACTATAGCGGCACACATAATATGCAATTAACATTATATACAATATGTACAATAATTTTATATACAGCTTATGCCTTTATATTAAGTCTTTATACTTACAAGAGATTCGTTTCATAATACACCCTACGCTTTCTTGTACTTTATACAACATCTTACAATGTGTACTTAAAATTCGGTACAATTACTTTTACTACCGTGCGTTTCATTTATTTACAATACGCAGCCTATTGTATCAACGATACTTTCTTGTATTCATAAATAGTTTATAATATTTTTACGCATGGGTCCTCTAAGAAAACCTTCATTTACTGTGTCACCCGTTATTTTTGTTTACACAGTCACGGTGTATCACGCGTTTGCAGTCAATCTTACATTATTTAACCATATATTATTATTCATCGTATAGACTTCAGTACAGCTTTTGCATAGTGCTATACTTACATTTTAATAAACGCTAACATAATATTTTATAAATACATTGTACACTGTACTTCATCCTTACACATTATATTTTATATATACACTGCACATTGTATATTATATATACTCACTGTTTAAATTTATATAATTATACATATTATGGAACTCAGTACAGTTGTTTACACAATACTGCACTTTATATTTTAATTAGCTTTTTGCATATTACACTGTATATATACTTAAAACATTTCCCCCCTTAAAACTTAATCGGATATGTTACTAATTTTAGCAACTTCTATCAATGTTATATATTTTCGTACAATGCGCTTGTGACAGGGTACGCTTAGCATATCATGAAATACCACGGCATTTACCTACAACATATAGCCTGTGACTACCGCATAAACACTTATTTTCTCTATTTAGCAGTTAACATCCCTTTAAAATTTAGATCGTAGTAGCTGTATTGTCCATAAATGCAAATCAGATGCTAGAAAGTAAATAATCCCATAATAATCACATACTACGCTTTATTTTCTATTAATTAAAAACTGTCCAGTACCTATATAATTAAAAACCCAACAAGGGTGGGGGGGGGGGGGATTGGGGCCTCAGTGTTTGTGGAGACAGAAAATATAAAGTACCAAGCAAACCCACCGGGTTGCAGACTTTTAAATCTGGATCACAAAATGAGAGTAGCATTATCATGTTTAAGCCCAAATATAGATGAAGTTATCAAAAAAAAAAAAAGCTCAGATTTCGCACTAAAAGCAATTTGTAGTTAAACATTTTGTTTACTTTGAAATGCAATTTCATTTTATATTTCAATGAAAATTATTTCGTTGCTATTTTAACAAATTATATTATAAGTACATCAATCATCTAGTAAAATTCTTAGGAAATTATCTTATTGTTAGTGTGCCACCAAATTTTAAAATTATTAAAAGTGTACCATAACAAAAAAAAGGTTGAGAATCACTGGCGTATCCAATTGCGCCTACGATTTTTATACAGGCTGCGATAGATTTTTTTTACGAACAAGTTGCGATGATTACGTTTTGAATTAATTCTTCATTGCAGAACACCGCGTTTGCATTCATCTTGCGAGACACGCTTGCGATACCTCAATTTTTCACAAGGTGAAAAGAAAAACCATGATGGGAAAGAAGAACCGTGCAGGGAAAAACAGCAAACCCAAAAACGAGCCAAACGCCAAGCCGTTGGCGAAAACAAAAGGCTTGGCGAGAAACCGTATCATGTTCTTCATATTTACCAAAACTTCAATCGCTATAGTCTTGTTTTGGTTTATATATTGTATTTTAAGGCGCCATAAAGTGCTCAGCTTTAACAATTTTTATTATAATTATATTTAATTAACGAATTATATTTTTGTAAGAAAAACTTGGTTTATTTTGTTCTTAAATAGATTAGTATTGTTTGCTTTGTACGCTTCTAACTTATGATATTCATATGGGAGTGATGGGACGAGTCTAGGAAATGGGGCCAGGTCGGCCATCTTGGATTTTTTTGCGCCAATGTTTACGATTTTACTGTGTTTGGCAAAAGTGGAAAATTTTTCTCGCCAACGTGTTTATGTGGCAAACTTTTACAAAGTTAGCTTTTGTTTACGTTTCGGTAATCGCTTGTTAGCTGGTTATTTCTTCAGTTTTAATATTATTTTCACGATTTTTACGAGTGTATTATTTTATGTAT
This sequence comes from Dolomedes plantarius, assembly GCA_907164885.2. Lineage (NCBI taxonomy): Eukaryota > Metazoa > Arthropoda > Arachnida > Araneae > Dolomedidae > Dolomedes > Dolomedes plantarius. The sequence continues at coordinate 62,520,893 of OU015494.1, read as the reverse complement.
AAACTTAATACATTTTTAAATGCCTAAATATCAATCGAAACGCACAAATAAGAGTGTGAAATTCAGTTTTACAAAGTTATTTACTTTTGTTTACGTTTCGGTCATCGCTTGTTTGCTGGTTATTTCTTCATTTTTTATATTATTTTTACGAGTGTATTATTTTATGTATAAACATAATACATTTTTTAAAGCCTAAATATCAATCGAAACGCACAAATAAGAGTGTGAAATTCACCTTTACAAAGTTATGTACTTTTGTTTACGTTTCGGTCATCGCTTTGCTGGTTATTTCTTCATTTTTTATATTATTTTCACGATTTTTACGAGTGTATCATTGTTATTTCTAATGATTTATGTGATAACTCAAAATGCTGAACAATTAAGTCGTAACAGAAATATTCATATTGATTGTCTAAGAAATATATTTTCTTTTAGTAGATTAGTAGATTTACTACATTAGTTTTTAGTAGATTTGTATTTTTGTTTGTTTTCACACTTTACTCTGTGCTGTCAAAAATGCGATAACATGTGTGTGCTACTTAAAATGTGTTTAGTGTTGTGACTGTGAAAATCAAATATTAAAACTTGAACTTGGAAACCAGTTAGGGTTTTCATACAGTTTGAAATTGACATGTAGTTACTGTGAAGAAAACAAAACAGTGATGAATTCCTCTTTGAAGACTGGAATTGCCAGTCATGATGTGAATTTGAGAATTACCCGAGCCTTTTCACATGCTGGGAAAGGTTATACAGGCATTGAAAATTTTTTGTATGGTGATAAATATTCAACCCTTTTCATGAACAGCATATGGTAAGTGTTACCATACGTTAATACGATTTAAAATATTTTTTTGCGTAATTAGTAACTGAATTAGTTGCATTTTATTCTTTTGGTTCTATTTTTAATATTTATCTATATTTGATTATTTATATTGCTTTAATATTTTTTTAAAATTGATTTTTGATAGTAAAATTGAGATTGTTACTTTTCATCTTTTAGTGGTTTATTATAAATGTATATATTTTATGTTTTACTTTTCAGGTTTTTTTGCTCCAATGATGAAAGGGTAAATCTAGTTGAATTTTGAGGACTTTAATTATAAATTTATATTTTTATATTGGGTTTTCTTTTTATTCATGTGTATAACATTCAATAAAATTGATATGCTCCCCTGAAATATTAAAAAATTTAAATTCATTAATTTCTTGAAAAACAAGCTTTTTAATGCCCATTTGTTTTAATAAACTATAATTAAAAAAATATTTAAATTTTATTTTGCTCGAAGAGGTTAATGCTGTTCCATTAGAATTCAATTCCAGACTGGCACATGAAAATTTATCTTTTTGTAATGCAGGTATGCTAATATCATACCAGGTAGTGGTGGGTGTTAATACTCTTATGAAAATTCTCCCTCCCACTGAATCAATTCAAAGCCGTTTGTCTGGTGGACGGATGGCCTAAACGACACATAAGTTTGTATACAACTTGAATATCACTGCTATCACTAGAAATGGTGTGGACATAGTCTTCTTCCTCTATTAATAAAAGTCTTTCTGTGGTCTCGTGAGCAAAATCAGCACAAGTCTCCTCTGGTGCTGATGATTCACCGAATTTACGAGCGAATTCAGTTATTAACCGTTATGTTTGTGTTTTGGTTAGGCCGTTATATAATTCTCTAAGAGGCTGTCAACAACTTCAGTTCCCGTTGAAACTTCCCAGTGCGTTCCTCATTAGGGTCATGTTTGACAAAATGATTACCCAATTTTTTGGCCAGTCTCAGACCTTCTTTTAATAAATCTGCATTTAGAATAGGATCATTTTTTTCATTATCATTAAGTTCTGTGGGATTCGGAGTCTTAAGGACAATCTCTAATATTTCCTCTTCGCTTAAGGCTTTATCGACTAATAATTCATCAATATCTTCAAACGATAGATCATTGAATCCTTCTCCACCAATTGTGTGTGTCATTGTAATGATGTTGGGGTATGGTTCCAGAACATATGAACTTCCTAATTGCAGCTTCATTTTTCTTAATTGTTCTTATGGTAGCTTCATGTGTGATAGAATAAAAGAACAAAATGTTTTTGCAGATTGAATTCTTGAATAGAAACAGAACTGGATACACTATCGCTAAAAATAGTACGCCACAAATTTAAAGAAAAAAAAATTTTTAGAATTTATGCCCCAAAAAAAAATCATGAAATTGGATTGGACCGCTCGTGTTAAATCAAAATGGCTCGTGTAAAAAGAGAATAAAAATTTATTTTGAATTCGTGTAAAAGAAAAGTTCGTGCAAAAACAGAATTAGTTGTACAAAGCACCTTGCATGCTCATGGTATAACACTTCTCTGCAGATCATTGAAGGAAAAAAGGGTAGAAAAGTATCCACCAATCATTGAGCGGAAATTCTCTCTCTGTCCAGAGGAAAATTTTAATAATGGATTATTACTAATAATTTTTTCCAGATTTCCGGGATTGGAAAGAAGGAGTGGAGAAAAGTGGCAATATTCTTACATACAATTAACAGGGTGTAAGAACCTTACAGCCACAGAAAAATTTTTATACTTCACATGTCATAGGTAAAGAGTTTTTTTTTTATTCTTTGTTTCTTTTTTAAATGTTTATTTTAGGATAGATAATTCATTTTATTTATAGATCTGGAAATTTTTCATCTCAGTCTAAAGGAATGAGGAACCTTAAAGGAGTAGGCTCAAAGAAAAGCAACGCTTGTTGTCCATCATCAATGAATGTAAAAGTCAGTGAATCAGGCGTAAAAGTAAAATTTTGGAAGACCCATTTTGGACATGCAAATGAAATTGGACATTTGTTTCTTTCAAGGAAAGAAAAATCAGAAATTGCTGGTGAGCTTTATAAATATTTCTAGGTGCAATGAGACTATTTATTATTATGGGGCTTTAATGAATGTGTTGGAAACAGTTTAGTTTTAGAGTAATTATTATAAATTTTTTATTGATAAGTAAAGTAGTAGTGACTATTAAAAAAATTTTGATTATCTTTACATAGTTTGTATGATTGAATGTTGAATGTAATCTCTCAAAAATTAACTATTCAAGGGATTAAATAATTGATTCCCAGATTTGTTTTTAATACAGTTTTAAGTTATTCAAATGTAAAATCGAGGAAATATCTAAAAAATTAAGTTGCAAGAAGAATTATAAATTTAAAACTTCTAAAACTCTTAATATTTAATAAGATTAGAAATTTCTTTTAAGGTATTCTATATACTTATGGTGAAATGTATATACGAGGGCTGTCCGTAAAGTATCTGAACTGAATGTATAAAACATAATACAGACACTGCTCTGCGTGCGCACGCTAATTAGCATGTTTAAACATATGTAAACTTGTTATGTTGGTAATTATCCAAGCACTGCGAATCGCGGTTATCTGGTAGCAATAACGAAAAGTGAACGCAGTGGAAGTCTCGTGTCGGGTTGGATCATGACGGAATCTACTGAGCAACATGTTTGCATCAAATTTTGTAGTAAAATTGGAAAAACTGTAACTGAAACGTTTGATTTGCTTAAGAAAGTATACGGTGATGATGTTATTGGCCGAACTCAAGTGTTTCAATGGTTTAAATGTTTTAAAGATGGAAGGGAATCTGTGGAAAGTGATGCACGATCAGGGCGTCCATCAACATCGAGAAATGATGTCTAAGTGGAACAGGTTCGTACTGTGCTGCGATCAGATTGACGAATGACAGTTTGAGGGATTGCGGGAGATGGACAAACCATTAATAAAGAGTTCTACCGTGATGTGCTCAGGCGACTTCGTGATTCCATAAGGATGAAACGACCAGCAAAGTGGAAATCTGGGAAATGGATGCTTCACCACTCACTCCTCACATGTAGTTCAAAATTTTTTAACCAAACATGGCACCGTTCAAGTCCCGCAACCTCCCTACTCACCAGACCTCGCTCCATGCGACTTTTTCGCATTTCCAAAGCTAAAGAAAATGCTTAAAGGACGACGGTTTGAGGATGGGACGACCATCAAACAAAAAGCGATCAAACAGCTGTTGACCATTCCAAAGAACGACTTCCAATCCTGCTTCTAAGAGTGGCAACACCGTTGGGCTAAGTGTGTTGCTTCTCAAGGACAATACTTTGAAGGGGATTAAACTGAAGTATGTATATCCATTATATTCTTTTAGTTATAAATTAAATTCGGATACTTTACGGACAGCCCCCGTACATCCAAAATTTCATATCTCTATGATAAAAAGTAAAAAATTTTAATGTCCACTGTTCCCTTAACTCAAAATCATGGTATGTTTCAAATCCTCTTACAGATAAATTGAAACAAGGTGTTTCGTTTCAAAAAATACTGGATGACGTAAGAGATTCTGTTGGCCAAAACGGACTCTAGAGAATCCATCTTCTAAATTGCATGGACTTATATAATTTATCTCGCCGCAATCATTTGAGTAATTGCAATCATTTGAGTAATAGCCTGAAATTTAACTCGAATGATGCTGTGAGTATAAAGATGTGGGTCCAGGCCATGAGTGATTTGGAAGATGATTCACCAGTTGTGTTATATAAAGAGCAGGGAGTCAACCATGGAATTTTGAAAAATGAAGATTTCTCTTTGGTCATAATGACTAAATTTCAACTGAAAATGTTAAAAATTTGGAGGGGGAAAAATATGTGTTGACAGCACTCACGACACTTATTCATATAATTTTAGCCTTACAACTTTATTGGTTAATTTGTATCCATAAATTGTCTAACAGATGTAATTTTTAGAACTAACAGTATTAATATGTTTATTCCCTTTCAGATATTCATGCAGTCCTATCGGCTGAAAGGAAGTATTGATTATGCTGTGGGCATGCATTCAAGCTACTGACTTCTGTGTGATGTAACAGATGTAATTTTTACAATTAATAGTATTTATGAGTTTTTACCCTTTCAGATCTTTATCCAATGAGTATTGTCTGAAAGGAGCTAAAGATTGTTATGTGTCATTTGAATGTGCTATATCTATTAACAGCTTTATGTATAATTTTATAGAAATTATTTTAATGATAAATTTTAATGTTTCTATTTTACCAGGGTGGTTGAAAAAGAAGGAACTGATTGATGGTATAATTTTTTTTCAAGTTCTAGTACTGGAAGTCCTGCTATAAATGTATGTTATACTTCTAATTTATATATATATATACAGTGGACGCTCGTTAATTCGAACTCGAAGGTTCTGAGAAAAAAGTTCGAATTATCCGATGTTAAGAGAAAATATATAACTTTAAATGTGTATCACTGAAGAAGAAACTCTCCTGGTATGTATAACCCCAGAAAATATTTTATACTATGTTATCTAAAGTTAAACATATTAAAAAGCAATACAGACTTACCTTAATCATAAAATGAAGCAGAAGATATGCAGTATAAAGTAAACTTTTACTAAAAATATGAATTACAGTTTGGGGAAAAACTGTAAAATGGATGTTTGGTTCTATTTATGACGCCTACATTGTTCAACCAGCTTCTCGATTTGAAGTAAACATTTCAATTCATTTTCAGAGGAAGGTTCCATCTGAATAAATGCTATCAGAGTTTTAATAGAGTCCATTATGGCTTTGTCCATTATGGCCGCATTAAAAATATCTTTTGGCAGGTAAGTAGAGAAAAGCCGTGGCAGTTTCCTACCGAAATTTGTGGCTACGTCTTCGTTTACATCAGAGCTTTGGCCACATACAGTTTGATAAGAAATATTGTTCCTTGACTTAAATTGAGAAAGCCATCCATCACTGCATTTAAATTCTTCAATACCCATTTGACTTGCCAATTCATCAGCCTTCGTCAGCACTAGGGGTCCATTTATCGGAAAATTTTGAGATCTAACATCCTGGAACCATAGCAGTAGAGATTTTTCTAGAACTTCTTGGGACTTATTTCCCATGCGTTTCCTTCCTTTAGCAAATTTTGATTTTTCCCATGAATCTAAAATTCACTCCTTGTTTTTCAAATTAGTTGACAAGGCATTTTTTTAGAATTCCATAGTCAGCTGCTAACTTTGTTTTACATTCGCCATTCTCTACTTTCTTTAAATTTTCTATCTTTGTCTCCAAAGTTAGGGTTTTGTACTTTCCCTGTGTAGACATCCTGAATTTTTACACGTTCACACCACACAATGAGGAAGAAAAACTAGACCACATTAACTTGCCTGCACTGCAGTTATAACTGACGCAGCTCCTTAGAATCTGTAGTAAAGACTAGTTTTTCTGAAATTCTAAGAAAATCGATCCAAATAAAGGAAAATTGCTTTTTCCTTTTAGCACTAATAAGAAGGACAATAGCTACTAACGTTTAGCGGACATCCAATAGTCTAGGAATGCAGGCATGTAACTCTTTACACAGAAAAGAAATTTTGACACACAAAATAATAAATACAGTGTGTATTTTCTCCATTAAACAAGGAAAAAGAATTTTTTTTGTCAAATTTTTAGTTCGAATTAACCGAAGTGATAAAAATTTAGTTCGAATTAATGAGATTTTTTTAACATTAACTCCAATACAAGTTTTTGGGGGCCTTTGGATTAGTTCGAATTAACCGAGTTCGAATTAACGAGCGTCCACTGTATATATATATATATATATATAATGATTCATAAGAATAACTTTTTTCATTGTTAGAAGTAATTCACGTGTACCTAAGATGGAAGTGAAAGGGATTTTGTAATCATCTAACTAAGCTTAATTAAAAATAATTTATTTATTTTTCTTTTTTAAGGCATCTGATCATTGCTGAAAGTGATTGTTTTGTCATTGAAATCTTTTTTCTCCCCCATTATATGTTCAGTTTAATTTCTGTGAACGTATTCATTAATAATGTTGAATTAAAAAAATAAAGTTCCATAGCATCTTGAGAATAATTATTAGCTATCTGTTTCAACTTTTGTCCTTAGTAGTTCACTGTGAAATAAAATAAAAGTTACTTTTGCTGCTGCCTGTTATGAAGCTTAAATATTTTCCATCTATATTAATATGTAAGTATATGTATTTCTATTTACTGCTTTAAATGGTTTAATTGACAGATTGTTCATTATAATGTGTGTCAAACAAGAAAAATATATTCACAAGTGTGACATGTTTTTATGAAAGCTCTTTCTCAAAATATAATTTTAAATTAGTATTTGTAGTTGTTGTTTACTGTCTAATCACTAGGTTAAATTAATGTGTTTTACATGAATATTCAGTGAATGATTAATTTTCTGACTAAGTTGCCAAAATTATTAGTGTATTAAGCTAAATGAGTACTTGCTCAGTGCTGCTGTAAAATTAAAAAGCAGTGTCTGATCAGTGGACTTTTTTGGCTAGCAGATTTTAACAAATAAACTTGAAAACCTATTGGAGTATGTTACTTTTTACTTAATCACTGTCATATTTTCCCTTTGAAATTATTCATATATCTTGCAAATAATTGCATACATTGACCGTTGTATTTAATTTGAATATTTTCCTTTACATTATTTTGTCTATAAAAATATATGTTACGATTTTTTTATAAAAATATATATATATTTTGGCATTAATTGTATACATTGACTGTTGTATTTAATTTGAATGTACTCCATAGCAAAACACGGGTACTCAGCTAGTGGGAAATATATCTTTATAATATTACTGTTTAGAGCAGGCCTGCAGAACTGGAAATTTGATGAGGGCCATATAACTTTATGGAAAGCTGCTGTGGGCTGCAAGAAAATAGGATTAATGAGAAAACAAAAATTATTTGTTCTAACAAATAAATTATTGGTTATTTTTAGAATTTAATAAATATTAATATCCATTGTTTATATACTCTTTTTGTACTATCATAAATCTAAAAATAATCTGTATTTTGCATGTGATTCAGCAGATTATTCGTTTTAACGTTATCACTAGAGCCTTTTTAAACTTTTTTACATATTCTATTCATAAGTAATTGATTGTTGCTTAGTATATGTTAAATTTTAAATCACAGTTCATTCTAAAAAATTTATTTTTCAATCCTGTATACTGCATAAAGGACAGAAAAGAATTTGCGATTTTTAATTCATATTCTACTTATAAAATGTTCTCATCAGTCAAATAAAGAACGCATCAACTAAAGAAATTTCATAATGGAACCTGAACAAGTAAAAGGTTCATTAAAATTAATGTATTAATATTCTATGTAATAAGCATTCAAGAAAGTAACGAATGATAAGAGGGAATGATTGAAAGTATGTAAAAAACGTTTTTAAAAATGTTAATCCAAACATTCTTTAAGCTTCTCTCATGGGGGGAAAATTATAACAGTATAAGTATCAATATTGCTAAATCATGAAAATGTAATATACAAGGTATGTAGAGAAAATTAAATTTATAAAACATTAGATGTTAAAAGTATTATATAGATATTTGAAACACAGGAAAATATTAAATAAATATGAAAAAAAGAGATGTATAGCTCATATAAAACATAAATAAAGCCTATCTGGTTATTTTCTCCTTATAAAGTAAATGTTTAGTGTCATAATTTGAGTGCTTATAATCTAGTATTTCAATTATTAGAACTGAAAGGCAAATTAAAAACTATAAATAAAAATATTTTATAGAACATCTTCAATTGTTTACTTGACTTTAAAATATCATTTCAACTTTCGAAGAATTAACCATTTTATGTTTGTACAAGGATGAATAAATCGCCCAACACTAAATATAAAATCAGTAAAATTTAGAAAAGAAGATAAGTTGCTATATATGGCTTTCCTTGGTTCTGAGAAATATTTTTTAGTGAAACTGAAAATAGCGATAAGTTGCCAGCTATTGCAAACCTTCTCCACAAGCAAACTTAACGCAAGAAATGCTAAGTTGACACGCATGCGCAATCAGGTAATCTTAAATGTCGCGCATGCGCAGTCAGGCAATCTGAAATCTTCGCTTCCTTAAACTAATCGCTCCTGAAAAAATGTCCACCCGCATAGCTTCGGGTTACCGTAGGTTTTTATCGCCAATTAGCGAAGGAAACAGTTCTTTATCGCTCGGCTGGTGTAGTTATCCGCTGCATGTTTAAAACTCTATAAAATAAAGCATTTCCTACAGAGTTTTAATACGTCTAATAAACATTATCCTTCAAAACTATGAGTGCTTCTCCACCTATTCTAACATTTTTTTTTGTTATGTTTATTTTAGACTATCATCTTCATTGAAAAGATATAACAGAAAGTGTCTTGCTTAGGTAAAAAATAGTTACAATAGTTTTGTACAAAATGCGAAACGAGAAGCTCCTCAGAATTAAATATATTATGAGCTAATTTATATTCAAGCTCCAGACATTATGAGCAAAATTCTACCCTTTAAGAAGTTAGCAGGTCTTAGTTCATTTTATCAAAGTTTACAGAACATGTTAGGGTAAGGTAAATTTTTAAGGATACTCTATGGAAACATTAAAATGTGCAACTGGTTTGAGATTTACATTTCCTTCACTGGGATTATAACGTCATATCGTGCAGATATATTAGACGCTGAGCGAGCTGTAGAGGAACGCATGCGCACATTATGGTGTATGAAGGAAAAGCTTCTAAGCTAACTGAAATTGTGTTTAGTAGCTATCATTCAGCTGCTAGTTACTCGTTACAATGTGTTAATGGCTTTTTTTTGCCATTTGTGACTATCGAAAATAGCAAATTTTATAATGAGGATCATCAAAAATCTGTTTTTGCAAGTGTGGAGAAATCGGTAATTTAGAACTTGTATATATAGCTGTTGACTTTTGATGTTGTCAAACGTTACAACATATGGCGGCATTTTAAATATCTTCAAGAAATACGCTTAAATTCTGTTAAATGTTAAATGCTGGTATATCTCACGTTCTTTAATGTCTGAAAATGAAAGGCCTTTCGCCTAGAAATGAGCTTTAAGTAGGTAAATGTTGCGATTGTTTGTAAATAGCTATTACACAAAGTCGATCTCGTTAATATTTACACTCTTTGACAGTTCTGTTTATGCTTGTAGGATGCCATTCGAAACCATATTTTTTCAAATGGATTCAAATCAGCGATGTTTGTGACTTATTTAATTTCATTATTTTACTTAGAAGTACAAGATAAATGTATTAAAACATTTTAGTTTGGTCGGAGGACATTAATCACACAAGTCGCAGGTCCCGAGCAGAAGTACATTTTTTGTTTTTCAGCATCCTACCTCTAAATAAAAGTGTTCATGAGCAGGAAATATGGAAAGTTTTCATACTTGTTTTATAATTAAATTTTGTTGACTTGCTGAATTGTATTTTTTTTGTCCTTGTAGGATTGAGAGGTAATATGAGAACTACACTCCCCAGCTATATAAATCGCTTGCTTCAGGTACGTTATGTACTAAATATCTTCATCACTTACGCATTAAGGAGATCAAAATAAGCCTCCATATATATATATATATATATATATATACAGTGGAATCTCGATCGATCGTTTTCGGATCCATCGTTTTTCCGCATGTGTCGTTCATTTTATCCAGTCCGAAAGATCATATTGCTTTGTTATGTTTCCACATCTATCGTTTTCCCGCATTTATCGTTCATTTCAATCAGTCCCTTGAAAAACGATAGATCGAGATTCCACTGTATATATATTTATATTAATACACATATACATTGTTTTTTGCATGGTATGTGTGCATTGTAGAATTATTATTGCTTTGTGTTTTCTAATAATTATAGTTCTCTTTTGCTTCTCTCCTTGTTTTTGTTTACCTATAATTATTTTACATTCTGAGTTAACATTTCTATCTTCCCTTGTTTGTATTTTCTTCTCATTCCAATCAATATATCAGTGTGTTAACAGAAAAAAAAATATTGCATTTTTGTTGTACTATGTACATTAAGTATATTTATTAGGAGCTAAATTATGTGATTTGTACAATTAAAATAAATAGAAGGAAAAACATTCTTTTATCTATGATTTCTTGTATCTATAGATTTTCATATATAAATTTTAAATCTTAAATTTTGTAATTTTCAAACTAGCTCACTTTTTGTTCCTTTTTGCCAGTCTTTTTTTTGTAAGCTTATAATGAATTGGTTTTTGAAATTACTGAGTATCCCTCTTTCAGTGCTATATAAATTTAAATTTAATAAAACAGTATATAGAATGAATAGAACTAATATATTAATAACTTAATTTAGTTTTGTTTATCGGGTAAAGAGTTTTGAAGTCTTATAATCATCGAGGAAATGTTATAAGTTAACATTGGAAAATCTGATCTTTTTAAAATTTACAGTCTCTGAAAACCTCATTTTGTACAGTGTGTGTTAAATAAATTTTATTTTTTCCTATAAATTAGTTTGGTGTTTATTATATCTGAACATACACATATATACATCATTAAAACAATAAGGAATTTAGGTTGTCCAGTCATGTATACATATTTACATCCCTTAAATTTATTATGCATGATTTGCATGTTAATGTGAATTTTTATCAGTAGAATTTAATTTTTTAATTATAAAAGTAGTGATTATCTGTAGAAGTTCAGTTTAATTAGATCTCTGTGAGATTTTTTATTTTAATTATCATTTAATTAGTGAAGACGTTGCTTTTTAATTATAAATTTTGAAAACTGTATTATAACATTCTGTATTTAATTTCAAATTGGGGTGTTTTTAATATTGAGAATTTTAAAATTATGTACTTTTGTTTGTGCTCATAGTGTACTGCAAGTATTTATTGAAACTAAATTTCCTGCATATAGCTGATGTTTGTTCACATCACAATATTCAATTTTTAAAATCTTAAACACGTGTGAAGTCTGATATTGTAGGTATCTTTATAAAAAGGTTACATTTCAGCAAATATATGAGTCGTGTAGGAATCAAAACTAGCAAATCTCCATCAGACTTTTTTATATTCGTTGAAGGCAAAACATTATACATTATTCATTTTTGAAGATATAAATTTAAAATTACCTTTTGAAAAATTCCCATTTTTTTTTCATAAGCAAGCCATTTTCTAATAATTTTCATTTTTAACTGATTGAAATACTATAAAAAAGTATCCTTAGCTCTATTTAAAAAACAAACAAACAAAAACAACAACTGAGATTTCAAGGTTTGATCCTACATCACTCATTAGTGAAAATTTTGCCTTTATCATCTTTCTCTGTGGTTTCAAACTAATAGTAACTGATATCAATGAATAATTTTTTGTTACAGTTACATATGTTTGAAAAGGAAAGTGTTGTTAAATGAATATTTAAATGCAAGTTAGGTAAGAAGCATAGATTATTGATATAACTTTTATTCATCAACTAGTGAGAAGTCATTTTTTTTTTTTTTTTAAATTTAACATTTTTTCTCTTTCATGTATATAGTGATATCACTATCTATTAAATACATGTTATATTTGTTTCAGTCAATATAACATGTATTTAATAGATAGTGAGAACAGTGATGTAGATTGTGAGATAGTGAATTTATTTTAAAACTTAATTGTACATAAATTTATTATTCACTTTCTCAGTATTCCAAATTTTTATTTTGACATTTGTATTTGGTTGTACCATATTAATTATATGAGCTATATGCTACACCCCTATTTCCATATGTGTTTACTAGTATTATTTCCGATTTTGGGCACAGTTTAAAAGTACACTATATAGAGAAAATTTATATAAACATGAAGTTTGAATAGTATATACTTTTAATTATTAAGTATTTGTCACACACATTTTTTCAAATATTTTTTTAGTCTTATAATTTATTGGTGATTTTATTAGTACATCTCTAAAACATATGGTATTTAAACAAGTTTGTGTACAATCTCAAGTTATAAATTATAACTTGTTTGGATTTAATATTACTCATAAAACATATTTTTTACATAAAATCTGGTGTTTTAATTTATGAGAATTATTTAAAAATAAAGTTGTAAATTAAAAAATAATAATAATGGATGTATTATATACGTTTCAGATCTAAACTCACAGATTATTAAAAATAGATCTTTATAAATTGTGTTAAAAACTTTATTTTAAATAAAATTAAGTTTTTCTCTTTAATACATTGAGGACTATGTTGTTTGTATAAAGAAACATTTTATTTGTGTCTTTTATATGCTAAGAAATATATTTTAATTGAGTGCTATTAAGATAAGGTATGTAAAAATTCCAACTATCAAAATTCATTTAAAAACCTCACTACTGAATATCATTTCATCTGTAACCTTACAAATTCTTTTTTGTTGTTGTAATATAAATTGTGGTTATACTTTTCTTTTCGCAGTGTGGCAAAAATTTAATGCAGGAAAAAAGTTGACTAAAGAATAAAATTTAAGAATGGGCATTTGCTATTTAAATACTAATTAAATAGTCCTATTTACTCCTTTAGTTACATATTCAGTATACCTTTGATTTAAGGCCCCCCCCCCTTCAAATAGTATTTTAAGAGCAAATTTTTTTTGTTAATATCTTTAAATGAACACTTTATTTAAAATTTTTTGTTGCTATTTAAAAATAATCTTTCTTAAAAAGACTATTTTTTTTCTGTCTGAGAAATGTATTAGAATTTTTTAATGCTTACCAGAATTTTGTTTATAATCTTGTACATGATTATAATAGGGTTTGATTTTCTTAAAAAGGCTATATATGATTACAAATAGCTCTGAATCAGTGTTCTATAACCCATGAAAGCCTATATATATACTACTATTATCTGCAATTATACTGGAAGCTGTAGTTTTTGTACTTGAATAGCAGGGATGAAATTTTCTTGTGTTCCCCAGAATCTCTGGGTTTTATGTTTTTTATTATCTCATCTTAAATGTCTCCTACCCTTTTTTTTTTTGGTTACACATTTAAACATACTTTCTTAACATTATACTGCTAGTTACTGTCATTTTTTATATAAAATTATCATACACTGTAGATTTAAAGTTTTAATTTGATATCTTGGTTGTACAGGCCTAAAAAAATATTGATGAAAGGTCATGTGCTCATAAAAACTATGGTAAAAGAGTTCTGAAATAAATCAAAATTTTAAATTCTGAGACATATTTGGCAAATAAATTATTTATGCATATCAGTATACTGCGAAAAAGTGGCTAGGTTACTTGGTGAGATGTATAGAAATACTGCATTTATTAAAGGTGCTATTACTTGCCAAGGAATATTGGCATATTTAACATTACTTTCATAGAATGTTTTGAAAAATTTTAGTTTTTTATGTTGCAATACTGTGTACAGCTATACTTACAAAACTATTATTACAGGAAATTGAGAAATAGAGATAATTTATCTTTAACAGGAAGTCTAGGGCATATGAGTTTAATAGTAACAAACAGCGTTAGTTATAAGGCTCTTATAATTGAGGAAATATGTATATTGGTAGGAAATGTAAAGGTTTCCAAATCATACATTGGTATTATTCATAGTTTTTACTATTGTGCATTATCCTTGTCAGATTTTTATCATTACTGTCAATTTCACCATGTAACTCCAATGCTGTAATAACTGTATTGGATGTATATTTTGTAAGATTTACTAATTTAGTAGTTTAATCCATCAAAATTTACGAATCTTAGTGATATTATGCACTATTAGCTCCATCATTACTCTCAGCATAAACGTTAAATATGCAAATCTTGTGAATCGTTATGTCTATTCTATATTACGTTATTAGAAATTGTATTACAGGTCTTGATTACAGACTAGTTATTGCAATATATGGGGGAGGGGGAGGACAAACATCAAATATACACGCATAAAAAAAAAATTAAAAAATTCTATGGGGCTTTTAGCGTTCCAACACCTCATAGCTGGAAATCCGCCTCTGATGATATGAGTCATACATTGCTTTTCGAAAATTGCGCCATTGGAATTTTCTTTTTTTTTTCCCCCTTCGAATTTTAGAAACTACTGTAGGGACGAAAATTTCTTGTAAATATTAAGTTCAATGCTGCCGTGATTTATCTAGATAATTACCTATTAAATTGACGCTCTTGGCATAATTTTGGGCAGTGATGCAATGAAGGCATTGGTGTTAACGAATGTTAGGCTCTTAACGTGCTATTTATTTTTTAATGATTTATTCGTGTGCAATCCCGCTACATTTTCAATGTTTGACATACGTAACTCGAACTTTTCTCTCCTATATTGTCTACGCCAATAATATCAAGTCTCATTAGCAGTTTGCATTTTATTATCTGGGAGAAAACTTTTAAGAGGCTGATTCTGATGTTTATAGTAAAAATGAAAAAGTCAGTGTGTAAAGAAAAGGAGGACTTTTGCTTATTTCTGTAATAATCAAACTTGGTTTTAAAAACTCCATAATTGTGGGGTATTTATACTTGGAAGGCATCCAGTATGAAATATTTGTGTGTATGCATGAATGCATATATATATATATATATATATATATATATATATACACACACACACACACACACAGGGTGTCCCAGCTAAAAGTATCCAAAAATTATGGCTTATATTTACGGAACTACCTATTATAATTTTAAAAAAATTTAAATAGAAAGAACATCGCACTAAGTTTTAATATCAATCATAGATTTCGATGTGTACACCCTTTTGTAGCACGACAAACGTCTAAATGGTAACCCAGTTCTTTCCAAGTGTTTCATAGCATATCAGGAGTTATTACACGAATTGTTCGAATGATACGCTTCTTCAACTCATCCACAGTTTCAATTTTTTGTTTATACACAACGGATTTAATGAATCCCCAAGCAAAAAAGTCTAATTACTCCTGATATGCTACGAAACACTTGGAGAGAACTGGATTACCATTTAGACGTTTGTCGTGCTACAAAAGGTGCCCACATCGAAATCTATGATTGATATTAAAACTTGGTGAGACGTTCTTTCTATTTAAATAATTTTTTTAAAATTCTAAAGGGTAGTTCTGTAAAAATAAGTCATAACTTCTGGATACTTTTAGCCCGGATACCCTGTATATACACTGCTTGACAATTGCTAAGGAACAGTCACATTTTTCGGAATGTTTCATAATATACATTGATTGAAGAAATGAAACTTCGTACATATTTAGTAGACATACTGTACATTATTTATTATGCAAAATGGTACTGATTACGCCACATGGGAAAAGAAGAAAATGAAAAACATAAAAGATGCTCTTTGGAGCATTTCCAAACAGCCACGAAAAAGGGGTCTTCCTACCAGAATGAAACAGTTATGAGTACCTTAGTAAGGTGTGTGACCTCCTCGGACACTAGTGCACATTTTGCATCCGTTTTTCATGCTGTCTACTAAAGTATTGAGGAGTCCTTGGGGGGATATTGTTCCACTCCTCTCTCAAAGTAATTTTCAGTTCTTGCATGGTTCGGGGAGGGCAAGGTCTTTGAGAAACACGTCTGCCAAGAGCATCCCAGGCATTCTCTATAAGATTTAGGTCAGGGGAGTAAGCAAGCCATGTCATACGTTCAATATTTTCACTTTCTAGTGTGTCCGATACTTCAGCGGTCCTGTATGGGCGCGTATTGTTCATAAACAGAACATCTGGACCTACCGAACCCCTAAAAAGTCGAACATGATCCAGAATAATCTCTCTGCAATACTGCTGCGATGTAACGGTACCTCGCTCAAAGATGTGAAGCGGTGTTTTACCATTGTGCATAATGCCTGCCAACACCATCACGTCTTGGCCATACCAATGACGTTCCTGAACATTCTGTGGTGCATAACATGTTCCCCTCTCTCTCCACACGAACTGGTGGCCAGGATCACTTGTCACTGTGAAAAGGGATTCGTCAGAGAACATCACTCTGGACCACTCTTGCTGACCCCAACCAATATGTTCCTTACACCAACGTAATCTTTCTCGACGATGGCGTGGTTGAAGTGGGATGCATTGAACAGGCTTCCGTGCATACAAACCAACCTGATTTAATCCCCTAGAAATGGTTCTGGCTGATACATTTGTACCGGCAGCGGTTGCAAGGTCTGCAGATATCTGACTAGGAGTGAAATGGCTGTTCCTTTTCGCCACTAGGGATACATATCGATCCTCTTGAGGTGTGGTGTTCCTTCCACGACCACCGGCATGCTTTCGCATAGCATTTGCACCTTCAGCGACCTTTTTAAATCTCGATATGACACTTTTTGCCCCTCCCATTACTCTGGCCACAGTAGTGACACTTTGTCCTGCTTCGAGCCGTCTAACTGCTCGTCCACCATCGTACGCACTCAAATGTTTTCTTGCAGACATTTTGCTCTTAATTATAGCCACACCACACTGATTTTCACAGAAATAACTTCCAACAACATACGGCACTATTTTCGTCAAACACCTAACTGCATGAACATTCGAATGAATAAAGAGTTTTCGTGTACTGCCTTTTATTCAGATAACAGGTCCTGCCCTATTACGCCCTCTGCATTTCATTTTACTGTGATTAGTCTGCTGTCGGGAACGCTAGTTGGAAAAAACCAGTTATTCCTTAGCAATTGTCAAGCAGTGTATATATATACACTGAAGTGCCACTGAATTAGGGATACCTACCTAGTAACGAGTTGGGCCTCCTCTGGCCTTGATAACGGTTGCCACACGACGAGGCATATATTCAACAAGTTTCTGGAAACGTTCCACGGGAATGGCTTGCCAAATATTGGCTAAAGCTGTCCATAATTCAGTAAGTTTCTCTGGTGCTGTGTGATGGCCTTTCACGCCTTGTTCCAAAACATCCCAAAGATGCTCAATAGGATTTAAGTCTGGGCGTCTAGGCGGCCAATTCATTGCAGAGAAGTCAGAGGAATGCTCATCCAACCAGCCAGTAGCCAACCGGAACTTGTGAGAGGTACAGTTGTCTTGCTGGAAAACTCCATTACCGTGCGGATAACAGAACAGCATAAACGGATGGAGGTGATCACCCAGCAACTCTACGTACCGAATTGCATTGAGGGAGGTTGGTACACGCACCAAAGATCCCAAACTGTGCCACGAAAAAACACCCCAGACCATGATTGAGCCACCATGCCCTTGTACAGTTCCAGCCAGGCATGCAGGATCCATGGCTTCATGAGCCTGACGCCATATTCTCAGCCTCCCGTCGGCGTTAAGTAGTCGGAATCGAGACTCATCACTTCATGCTACTCGTTTCCAGTCCTCTACACTCCAGTCTCTGTGCTCTCTTGCCCAGGAAAGACGTGCAGCCCGATGGCGAGTATAGAGCAATGGTACTCTCGTAGGACGACGGCTCCCTAAACCCATAAGGTGAAGCGAGCGTTGCACAGTCCATTTACTGACTGTACGACTGACACCGTCATTAAACTGGGTGGTAATTTGAGCTAATGTTTGGCTTCGCTGGCTACGTACAATACGCCTGAGCCGTCTCTCACCACGCACTGTCAAGGCTAATTGTCCTTTGCAGTTTGCCCGATCGCTAGTTTTTTTTCCACCATCCATGTATTCTTGGTATACTCTTGACACTGTCGATCTTGAAAATCCTACCTGTCTGACGATTTCGGAAATTGAATGGCCCATGCGTCGCGCACCTATGATTTGTCCGCGATCGAAGGCGTCTAAATCAGGCAGTTTACCCATACTGGCAATTCCAACAACTAATTCAGAACAACCACAGTACGCGCTATATATGCAGTTACCACAGCGCCCTCACTTGCGCATACATGATGCGCAGCGCTACACAATTTGCATAGGCTTTGCTATCCCTAATTCAGTGGAACTTCAGTGTATATGAGGGAGAGAGAGGCAAAAGTCGCTTTATCCATAAATTTGCAAATACCTTTTTAACAAATGGAGCCCTATACTTCTAATTAAAGGTGAACACAGTTCAGTTGATGCTTTTCATGTGGAAATCGCAATAAATGCTCAAAGTGTGAGCCATTCTCCTCTTTGCATAAATAAAAGCGACGCCACATATTGACAGAAACAAGTTGCAACATTTCCGCCGAAATGGCGGAAATTTCCAATCAAATGTTTTGTATAAACCCGCTTTTTTAAATAACCCCACAAGAAAAAAATCTTTTGATGGTAGGTTTGAGTCTCGGAGGTCAAAGTCCCTTAGAAATCAACCTGTCTTTGAAAACTGTTTGCATCACATCCACTGAAAACATTGGCTGTGTGTGCAGTTGCACCATCTTGTTAGAAATACCCATTTCGCATTCAGTATCATCGAGCTGCTCCATAAGTTACTTAAAAAGTTTCCATAACGTTCAATATTATCTGTTTCTGTAATAAAAGGTTGCCCCTGATGATTCGATTCACGCCGGATAATGACCGAATGGCTAGGGCGCTGGCATTCGATACCAGAATATATGGGTTCGATTTCCACTATTGGCGTGGACGTTTGTAGTCGTTCGGAATCGGCTTTAAGCAGTAGGTCCCAATTAGTAGTCTAATTAGTTCTCGTGTAGCAAAATAAGACTCAACCAACGGACCAAACAACCGACCGTTGTCTGAAAAGAGCACTTCAAACTCCAAATTTCATGTCATGAAGTGACTTTGAGTGCATCGCATGAGTGTTTGGTAGCCCATATGCGTGTATTCAGGAATTAAGCGGATGATTCTTAATCTGTGATCTTCTATAATCTGTGCAGACTCGGCCTACCACTTCGAAACTTTTCCATTTTGCTATCGCACTGCGCACCTGAGTTTTAAAATATTGCTCAATCATCAAACATCGATCCTCAGATGAAAACAACTTGTAGGCAAAATGGCTTCTTTTCTAAAAACGTGTAAAAGGTTTCAAATTTCACTCCACGTTTTAGACATGTGACGTCATTTATAGGACTTGCATTATGTTCACCTATAATTACATGTTTGTGGCACCATTTATTGAAAAGTTATTTGTAAATTTTTGGATAAAGCGACATTTATATGACCCTGTATGGCATACTTAGACGATTTAGTAATATTGTGTTGAACATTCTCCGAAAAAAAATCCAAGCAGTTCACCGATGAACCAATATATTGAAAAATATTAAAGAATTAGTGTAAAGCAATGGTTTAGCATGCAAAACAGATTTTATTTACTGCCCGCTTATTTAATTTCTTTTCGAGTTTTAGGCGGTGTTTAAACCATCTTTGCGACTTTTGTAGATTGTTAGAACCAAGTTTTTTTAGATGCATTATCCGAAGCAAGACTTGTTTAAGCGGATAGGAACTGTTTAACCCCTGAGACTTACTCGCTAGTACTTGAGCCAGTGTCTATAAAAATTTTAAAATTTAATAAATGCATTTGGTTGATTCATAATCTGTCGTTCACAAGATAACTACCCTAAAGATCTGGCTTAAATATTTTTGTTGTTGGCATCTTTCATCGAAAATAACTTTTTAAATTTTATCAATGTCTTCCCATTTACACCACATTGAGACCGAATAGGGGAAAAGGTGCATTACATCAGTACTTTATTTACTACTGTTTCTGCACTTTAGAATATTTCGATCATTGCAGACTTTGATTAAATATATATAGTATGAGAAGTATTCATAATTTTCACTGTGATATGAGAAATATTTTAGTTATAGCTAATATAATGTCGCAAGTCGCAACCAAGGGAAGAAAGTTAGTTAATGCCAGCAACTAAAACAATATGTAAAGAAAAAGGTAATTCTAGTATATTTAATCAACTTTCCCCCTTTTCTGAAACTGCAAATATCCATTCTGTGGTTTATTAGAGACAGGGTTCAGTTGTTCGCCCCCTTCCCTTCTCAGCAGGGTATATTTTAAGAAATTTTCGCTGGTGGGCCAAATTTTTACCATGTTTGTGACGAGTAGTCTTTTTAAGTTGAACTTTGTATTGTGTTTAAAGTCTCAAAAAGTATCCTTAAGCGTATCGAATTATTGTTAATTATTCATTCATTAAAATACAAATGATTTTCAATACCTGAAAAAATTGTAGGTTTTGCAATAAGTAGACTTTTCTATCAGATTCTATAGAAAATGATTATTATTATGGAAACAAGCCTCAAACGTTATATAAAGATCAAATTTTGTTAGAAATATAAAACTGATACATAAGATTTCCATACTGTTTTATGATATAATTTTTTTTTTTAAATTTGCATTATTACCCTACATCATACAAGTAAAGAAAAAAAAGCATGTTTCTGGTTTTTCTACTTTTTTTGGGGGGGGGGACACCCTGTGCTTATTTAAAATATATTGTCATTTTCCAAAGAATGTTTTCATATAATCTTTGTCCTTGTAAAATTATGTCTGTGGAAATTTGTTTCTCCTTTCTTTAATTTGAAGACATTTCAGCACAGACGGTCGAGGGTTAAAAAGTA
Organism: Dolomedes plantarius; assembly: GCA_907164885.2. Classification (NCBI taxonomy): domain Eukaryota; kingdom Metazoa; phylum Arthropoda; class Arachnida; order Araneae; family Dolomedidae; genus Dolomedes; species Dolomedes plantarius. Next base: position 62,499,618 of record OU015494.1, on the reverse strand, counting down.
GTACCACGGCCATTTAGTGCTATGTTTAGCCTTTTCAGGGCCGGCGCTAGCAGTTTCGCCGCCCCGGGTAAAAAGGTAAACTGCCGCCCCTTTATAACAAAAATTAAGAGATAACCTAAACCTTTCCCACGTTTAGTAGTAACATAAAACGTGAGGAAAAAAAATGGTATTAAAAATGTTGAAGTTTTGATTTGCCAAAAATACAAAATTCTTGATTTATGATTTTGGCACTAAATTGAAATTAAGGTTGCACAGAAAAAAAGAAAAGACACAAATCTAGTATATAATTATAAAATACATATATTGAAAAGATAGTAAAACAAATTATAGAACCACTAAAAATAAAAACCTAATTATTAAAAATACAGTTAAACTTAAAAATGTTTTTTTCTCACTTTTAATTTTGAGAATTTTTTGATAATTTTTTTGACATAAATTTCTTCAGCTAGCTCATGTTCAATGGCTATTGTTGTCAAGACATTTAGCCGATCCTCGGTAGTTGTAGACCATGAAAAAAATTAATTAACTTTAATTTCGAGAAACTTGCGACACTTATTGGGAGAGTAAGCAAGATTCTTAAAACTATACCGAGATTTGGAGCAAAATCCAGCTTTGAAATGAATTTTAAAATCTCGATTAGACTTTCTTTTTTATTTAGTAAGGCCAAAACCGATACTATCTCGTCTGTCAGGTCCAGCGCGTTTATATCTGATGAATTCCCATCAGTTAACACTATTTCTAGATCTTTACAATATTTTAGTAAGCCGTTTTGAGGGGTATCTTTTAAATCATAAATATTGTATAAAAACTGGAAATAGTTGCTGTGGGTACTGATCAAATCAAACCTGGATTCAAGTGCATTGATAGCTTGGTCTAATGTGAAAAAATAAAACTGTGCCTTATATTTCAAAGTAGGATCTTCTATCGGATCATCTCGTGCCTCATAGTCAAAATTAACATTCCTTCTTCGAACTCTATGACGTGGCTGGGTAAACTCAAAATTAGCCGGTATGTCAATTTCGTCGGCGAGTTCTCGAGCATCGCAAAGCATTTCATTAAAGGCCGTGTCCGATCTAAGATCCTTGAAAAAATCTGTACAATTTTTCAAGAGTTCCATAGCAGATGGTAAGTCATAGTCTTTTGTCTGCAAGAGTTTACTTATTGGATAGATACAATTTAATATTTTGTACCAAATTACAATGGAGCATAAGAACTTAAATTGTTTAACACAACTTAATAGTCCAGAAGCCTTAACTCTTATAGAGTTGTCAATCTCCGAATTATTACAAACAGCAAATAAAGCATCGTATATCCCTCCTAATTGATACCTCAGTGGTTTTAATGCATCTGTTCGGCTTTCCCAACGAGTATCACTTAGGGGTTTCAAAGTTAGTCCCTGAACATATTTTATTAATATGGTCCATCGAAGAGTTGATGAGGAAAAAAATAGATATATTTTTTGGACCATATTAAAAAAATTGGCGGCTTCCAAGGATGCCTCTGCCATGTCATTAATGACCAAGTTTGATGAGTGGCTACTACATGGAAGGTAAAATGCTCGTGGATTTCACGCTTTTATTCTAGATTGTACTCCCGATTTATCGCTTCTCATGTTGGCCCCATTATTGTAAGCCTGTCCCCTCATATCCTGCAAATTCAATCCCAATGTTTCAAGTCTTTTAAGTATTAGATTTGAGAGTTCAGAACCCGTCGATCTTTCAACCGGAAGAGAGCCTAAAAAGCTTTCATTAATTTTAATGGAAACCTCATTGGGATTGGATTTGTCAATGGATACATACCTTACTAAGACTGTCATTTGCTCGATCTTGCTGATATCAGGAGTACAATCTAGAATTATTGAATAATATTTAGCTTTTTTAATCTCGCTAATAATGTGGGATGTTATATTTTCACTTAAAAGAATAATTATTTCATTTTGAATATCTTTTCCGAGATAATGGACTTTAACTTCCTCTTTTTTGAGAACTCTGTGGATATGATCTTCCATTACTGGATCAAACTAAGCAAGTAATTGAATAATTTGTATAAAAATTACCATTACCGAAATCGTAAAGTTTGTCACTTGTACCTCTGAGGGCTAAACAATTTTGAGCAAGCATTTTTATTGTTGAAACAATTCGTAGAAGCACCTCGTACCAATAATTTATCTCTGCGGTTAAGAGTCTTTGTGAATGACTGTCAATCGTTTTAGAGTACTGTATTCGTTGACTAAATTCAATCCAAGATTTTTGACTTTGGATATGGTTTTCAGAAGTTTCATGTTGTTTTAAAGTCTCAGCGAGGTGCTTCCAATCTTTAAAACCTTCAATAGAAAGAGAACTTAAAATAGAACCAAAAGCAAAAGCAATAAACACAGTTTTTTCTAATTGAATAGACTAACCAGTTACGTATGACTTTTTCACCATTTTTCATGTTTCTCAAGTAATGAACTGCGCTAAATCTTCGACCGGTATCATTATACGGAAAACTGTATTCCTTTAATGGTTGAGGTGCTCTTTCTTTTACTAAAAAATATATTTAGGCTTCTGATAAGCTAGTTGGCCAGGAACCCGGATCTGAATTTATTATCGTAGCAAATGTCGCTTCTTTGGATTTCCCTGGAGTAGGTTCAGTGGACGTCCCTGGAGTAGGTTCTTTGGATGTCCCTGGAGTAGGCTCCACTTGAGCAATATCGGTAGCTTGGTTGGTAATGGCTTCATAATTAAGATTTGAATCAGCTTCTAATATCTCTGTGTCGTCATCGTTCCTTTTCGTGCCTTGTAGGTAACTTAACAGATTTCCAGCCTGTTTTTGAATTTGAACTTGCTTTTCGACCCTTTTTCTTTTGTACAGAGCACCCAGTAATCTTTTACGTCCATCAGATATTCTAAAAACAATTAATAAAATGTTTCAATAACAAATAATTATGTTTTTTTTTTAACGAAACAGAGGCGTTTTCGAATGTTTCAACGCGAGATTTTATTGGCTTTGTTTAGGGTAAATTGTTAAAAAAACAATTTCTATTCCATTGCTGACGTTTCGGTTTTAATCAAACCTTATTCAGAGATTCAAGGTTTGATTAAAACCGAAACGTCAGCCATGGAATAGAAAGTGTGTTTTTTAACAATTTACCGTAAACAAAGCCAACAAAATCTCGCCTTAAAATAAGTAAATAAGGGTACGAAAAAACAAAAGATTTTTCGAATGTTTTTGGAAAGATGCTCCCCTACGAGGGTTAATTTTTACCCCTGACATTTATTTATAGCGAACAGGAGTTGAACGATACCTTGTATGTTCTTACTTACCTTTTGATTCTTCTTATGTATTACATATACGTATATGTATTACTTTTTTAAAAATTTTTTTAATTAGATTTAGAATATTTACTGTCAAAGTTACCATAAGCCGAAAAAATATTTTTCTGAACAACTACTTTTTGCTTGGACCCATCGATTTTATTTTTAAAAGAGGCACTTTTGCTTATTTCTGTTAGGTAACATGCTCAAAGAAATAATTTTTATTTGGATCATATTATTTTCGAAAAAATACGCCGTTGTAAGAAGAATTATAAACCTTTTAAAATGAGGTGCCACTTGACTCACTTTCTTTATCCAAATAATAGGGATAAAAATTACCCTTCATATGGGTTGATAAATATAAAAAAACAAAATAAAAAGAAAAGTGACTTCCTTCAAAACAAAATCGACATGTCCGAGCAAAAAGTCAAAATTTAAAGATAACATGCTTAAAAAAATAGTTTTTAAATGGCTCATGGAAAATTTAAAAATAAATATATATCAAAAACTATTCATACGATTTAAAAAAAAATCGACCGTAGTAAGACGCCCTTAAAACAAGGTGTCAATCGGCCCATATTCCCAATCTAAATAAGAGGGGTAAAAATTACCCCTCATAGGAGGTGTATCCTACTGCATGAAACACCAAAGTGGCCAAAGAATTGACGGATTTTGAACGTTTTTCCAAAAACGTCCTGTAGAAGCTATAAAAATATTTGTTTAGAAAAGCTGCCTATTTTTTCATTATTACATACTCACCTTACTTTTACAACACACTTTATAACACAATTTTCAAAAACTCACGGCAAATAATAATTGTATGTAACGCACTCTACTTCACTAGTAACCAACCTGTCAGACAATTATTGCATAAATAAAGCGATTGAACTTGAGCTTGGGGCGGCCCTGTGGTACAGCCCGCTAGTTTTCGGTGCTGAGGGTGCTTGGATCGAATCCCGGCGTAGCGCCACAAAAAATGCCACCGTTTGTGTCATCCCTTCATAGAGGGTAATGCTGTCCGTCTATATGGTGCCCCCATAATAAAATGGACTGTAAAACTGCGGCGTAGTATAGGCGAATGTTTAATTACAAGTGCCTCCGCATTGGTTAAAAAAAAAGCAATCGAACTGCCTCTTTACCTTTTATAATAGTAGCGTAAAAATCGTGTCACAGCTTGTCATGACTGGTTTTTCGCGACCCCATACATGTTCCGACAAATTAAAACACACGGTAAAAAATTCTTTTACAGCACTTTGTCTGTGTGTCCATTTATTTAAATTATAATAAAAAGGGGTCATTTTTTATTTTATACATTTTTAAGCGGGAGTTTATTAAGCTTGTGAGCGGTTTCCTTCAAATATTTTGATATTTTATCTATAATGCTCTGTATTTTTGGTTCGGTTTTGGATTTGGTCTTTAATACATGAAAACTCTACTCATCTTTCAAAACGTGTTTTTATTTAAAAACTACATACTTATTAAAATTCCACCTATTAATTTTTCAAAATGATTCAAATGAATCTTGGTTTAATCATTTTCTTCATAACCTAGTTAATTTTACAGCCCATTTGCCGCCCAGGGCAGGGGCCCGGCTTGCCCACCCCTAGCGCCGGCCCTGAGCCTTTTATTCAAACTCATACATTGGACAATTTCTTTACACTGGTGGGGACTTTTCTCAGCACTGGTTGGACATTTGCCCCAGTAACTCTATTTTAAAATATGCCTTGCTTGTCAGAATATATATTTAAAACTTCAGCTGAGGCAGTACAATGAAACATCTGTGTTCGACTAGGGATAATCGGAAGGGACGTAAATGAACCCCAAACATATTTGGTTGGTTTGGTTTGGAGCGCTACGGTCATTTTTTGCTACACGAAGGCTTATTAGACGAGGACCTACTGCTTAAAGTCAATTCCGAACGGCTACAAACGTCCATGCCCAGAATGGAACTCGAACCCACAGACTCTGGTACTGAAAGCCAGCACCCTAGCCATTCGGCCATCTTCAGGCCCAAAAATTTTGGAAAAAAAAGTTGTGTTTATTTCGTATATATTTATCAAGAAGAATAGCATTTTTTTTTCTCTCTCTCTCTTTCTTTTTGTGATTCCGTGTGATTGAATCTCCCCCCTCCCCCAGACTTTCAGGAGTTGGCCATTGGAATAAGGGTGGAAAATCGAGTTCGATTCTCCGTCTAGCAGTCGTATTTTCAGCGGAAAAAGACTGATAGAATATGAGAGCAACTAACTGAGTTAAGGCATCAGTTGACGTCGCATATTTACAATCCCGTTGTGAAGGTAAGTTGGTTGGCTGAGAGAGCACTACGGTCATTTTTTTTGCTACACGAGGACTAATTAGACCGGGACCCAGTACTAAAAGCCGATTCCAAACGGCTGCAAACATCCATGTCAATAGTGGGACTCGAGCCTACAGACTCTGGTACCGCATGCCAGCGTCCTAGCCATTCGCCTGGCTCACAGTCTAAAGCAATGGGAATTTTCTTCTCAATATGTTTCAAATCACGCATTAACAAATGAATATTTCCGATTACTGTTGTTTTGCATCGGGAAATAGAGATTTTAATGAAAAGGGCGTAGTTTTACAATAATTTTCTTACTGGGTATTAAACTATTGATGTCTGTAATTAAAATAATTTAAACAGAAATAATTTAAAAAAAATAAGAATTTTGGAAAACGCCAGCTCTGTGTTTTAAAACCCAGGTATAAAAAACGATACAAAAATATGCATTTGTAATAAAAGTTTCAAGAGGGAAATTCTCCTTAGCTTAACGTTAGAATGCAAAATTTGTGGGATTATTTGATGTGCATCTTTAAGGGGACTCTGGTTTTGGCTTAGATTGGTAAGAATGAGAAGCTTATGAAGGAAGATCATTACATGGCATAGAAGTGTAATGGTAAGCATATATGACCAGAGAGCAGATGTTTCGTAGTTCAATGTCCTGACTTGTTGCAGGTATTTTAAACGAAGAAAGGAAACTGAAATATCGCGATGTGTGGGAAAGTGGTCCTTACAATGTAAAAATAAAGATATTTTACAAATGGGAAATTCAGGTATTCTCTTTAATATAACTTACACACGCACACATTTAACTTCACCACTCCGTTTGCGTACACGAGTTTTTTTTTTTGTTGTAGATTTGAATACGAAATTCATGTTTTCCTAGAGATTTAAGTCGTACATTTCTTACTTTTTGGTGAATTGTTCTCCTGTAGATTCATCTTCTGGATACATTATTTAATAGCAAAACAAATTGCCTTTGTAACGAAGTGAATGTAGGCGTCTGTAACATGAACTTTAAGCCACGATCGGACTTGAACTTAATATGTCTTGCTAACCTCTGTAATGCCGTGCCATGTAGTTGATAAACGTTAGCTCAACAAGTCTCTCTCTCAAACAACAACAACAAAAATCAAAAACAGGGCGTGACTATTAAATAAGAATGCGCTACTGCGCATGCGCGACTTTGATGCGAATAATATATACTGACTTCCTGAACCCGCCTTGTATATCATCCTTATTGCGCATAATATTCTAGGACTCTGGAGTATCTTACTGCAGCCCAAAGTGTGAAACACACGTGAATGGAATAAACTGCTTGAAATAAGTTATTTCATGTTGGGTGTGCACACTGATAAAATATCAAACAAGGCACTGATCCCAAGTAACACACACCGTTGGCCCAACCGCATATTTTCGTGGCATCGTTGGGGAATGGTTACCGTTGGCAGAAATTCCAGAAATTCAGATGGGCCAACTGCAAATGAAAGCGGTTGGGCCAACGGTTACAAAATATGGTTGGCCCAACTGCAAATGGAAGAGGTTGGGCCAACGGTTACAAAATGTGGTTGGCCCAACTGCAAATGGAGGCGGTTGGGCCAACGGTTACAAAATATGGTTGGCCCAACTGCAAATGGAAGTGGTTGGGCCAACGGTTACAAAATATGGTTGGCCCAACTGCAAATTAAAGCTGTTGGGCCAACAGTTACAAAATGCATTATTCACTACGACAGAAACTGGTTTGGGGAAATGTTTGCACGTGTTGCGAAGAAATGAACGGTAAAAAGAAATGGATGTCGGCCATTCCATGTTCCACGTGATTGTAATATTACGAAGAATTCCAGAGTAAGTATATTATTTTATTAGTAATATACTTTTATTTAGTAAACAAAATGATGTACTTGGCTAATTAGTAGCATCAAGTAGTTTTCTAAAATGCATAGCAAAATGAAGCGTAACTTGGTAAATTTAAGTAAAATACTTTGTTAAACTTCTATAAAAACAGCCAAAGCTTTCCTGAAATAATAAATTTAACTACTGTAATTGTATTTGCTGTTTCTCTATTTTTAGATCACAATAAGTAATCTGTATATTTAGAATCCTTTATAGAATGGTTGTATTTAAACTTTTTGAAATCATGGATCTGTTTATGTTATTTATTTTAAATGGTTGAGTTACTTTAGTTAATCGGATCGTTCAGAAAGTTTTAAATTGAATAGTTGACCAAATTTGGTGTTTACTTATGATTCTTACCTTGTATTTTCAGTAAGATTATTTCTAACTAGAGTATTTATAATAAAAACATTATGGTAAACTTTTATTTATGCTCAAATTTCTGTTATTAAAGTTTTCTGAACATTTTATATAAGAAGTTGAATCTTTTATTCTAAGTGGATTTAAGTTGTTTATAAGTTTATATCTCACAGTTTACTTCATAAATTTAGAAAACCTACTCTATTAAATCGTCAAATTTATAAAGAAGCGTCAGTTAATCAATAGCTTATGAATACAAGGATAAAATACAATTAGCTGTCTGCTTTGGTGAAATTTCAGTAATTTTTCTCTCCTTACTATCAACTTTGCAATTGTATTTTATTTGAGTTTAAAATAATTGTCTGTCTCAGACTCGAACAGGTATTTAATGTTAAACATTTTGTTTGAAAGTAAAATATCAATACAAAGTATTTATGAAGTATGCAGATCACTCATTAAAATAATTCATTTGTCTTTAGCATCTGATTATCTGCTAGTTATTGTAATATTTACATTTTAAGCAATTTTTTGACAATGTACTTAATAAAGTTTGTACATAATATTAAGGACTATTTATTAAGTAAGCTGATCACTCATTAAAATAATTCACTTGTCTTTAACATTTGATTAGCTGCTACTTATTATAATATTTACATTTTTAGCAATATTTTTGACACTATATTTTATAAAGTTTGTACATAATATTAAAGACTGGATTTTGACAATCCCATGGTATATGACTTATTTTTCTATTTTTAGCTGTCTATAAGATCATGTATTCAAGGAACTGGTATGCAGCATGTGATTCATATAGAAAAAGGAAATAAGATTATGAATTGGAAATTCTGGAAATTTTTATTCGACTGCCAGTCCTGATCTCATTAGTACCATAGATGAAAGAATTGGAAGTGTGGTTATCATCTTATGAATGATTGAATCTAGGTAAAAACTTGCTTTGAATTCTTGGCCTATTTGTATAAACTGAAGTCTTGTTCATCACTCTTTTTTATTTTCCCTTGTTTCCTACTAGTATTATTTGATTCACTTTATTAAATATGTATTTTTAAATCATTATGTTAATGTGTTTTAAATTTTTAGTTATATCTAATTAGTACAGTATTTTATGCAGTAGTTTATGCAGCCTCGTGCTTAGGGAGTATCTAAAGCCAGATTTAAACATGTCGCTGAGCATGTACAGAAAGCAGTTTTAGATTATAAATTATCGCTAATTAATAGAGATTATGGTTACAAAAACCATATTTGACACATCTATAGATTAAAATCTTTTTTTAAGACCAAAATAAAATAAATTGATGCAGTAGTTTTCTCTCCCAGACAGCCCAAAGAATTGGTCTGGCTTAGCAACTTAAATATATAGATACTGTGATGTTCAGTAGATAGAAAGGCATTAGTAGGGTTGATATTTTGTTCAAACATTTGTAATTTTTTTTTATATTCGTGGAGTTATAAATATTGTCTAAAATTATTAAAGTGTTAGTTTTTTTTAAAGATATTGTGCTAATAAAAAGCTTTGTGTTGACAAACATACATTTACAAACTGTTGGGCTTTTGATGCTACAGAATTAATTTGACTTTTACTGAGAAAATATTGTTTACTGTGTGGTTAAGGGAAGGAAAATTTCACCTTAATTTTTTCAATGTTGTATTGGTAAAATGTATGTGGAAATTAATCTTATCTATCATATACTACAATATCTTATTTTTCTAATTTTAATTTGGTTCAAATATTTCAAATTATTCTTCAATTTTCTGCTCTGTTAATTTATGAAAATAAACTTTGCTAAACACATGCAAGCAGTTTAAGATGATTAGTTCCTATAATGTAAAGAAATTTCTGCCAGTAGCTCTTGATATTTTATTTTTTCATGTCTAAATTTTAAGTAAGTTTTCAGAGAGTTGATATATTCATGTAAATAAATATGTACTAAAATTATTAAAGATCTGTGCAGTGTCTAATTTTTCTCTGATGTTAATTTAGTTTGCATATTTGAAATTGTTGTTTTATTTTGTGCTTTGATAATTTAGCAAATAAATAAACCTTTACTGATACATACCTGAAGTAATATTTAAGACAAGATCATGCAACATGAGGAAATTTTTGATTATGAAGTAAATGCTAGGGTTAGATTTCATAATAAGTTAACTTATTTCCAAAGAATTAAAAAAACTAACTTAATCAGGCAATTTTGTTTGACTGTTTGGTGCATATATAGCTATTTTTCTTTTGACTCATTTACTATACTAATTTATTTTTCTATTGACAGCTTCTGTCGGACTGGCTCACCAGGGAGAAGTTATAACGGAAAAATTTGTTGAAGACTTAATAACGGGATTTTTCCTTTTTTCGAAAGACAGAGAAGGAGGGAGAGATAAAAGAACTGTGTATTTTTGACAATGTAAAATTAAATTTTATTAAATTTTTTGTTAAAATAAAAAAAAATTGATGAAAAGTTGTGTTTTATTAAAATTACTATAACATGCCGTATTAAGATTCTGTTTTAAAATATTAAACAAGGTAAGTCCAAAAATTGATATAACAGTTTTATGGAAAGTTTTAAAAAAATCAGACCTCAGTTGTATATATTGTATCAGACCTGAAGAAAAATTGGAAGATAAAGTGTTTATAAATATATATATATATATATATATATATATATATATATATATATATATATATATATATATATATATATATATACATATATATATATATTTATACATATATATATATATATATATATATATTTATACATATACATATATATATATATATATATATATATATATATATATATATATATATATATATATATATATATATATATATATATAATGAAAAAAATTATTTATATAAAGGTAATCTTACAAAAAGTATGTGTCATATTAACTCAGCATGAGTGTGCAATTTGACACCAGTTGATTATAATGGAAAGGTGTTTATTTAAAAAAATTTATATATGTAGTAAAGTGACTGATTAAAAACAACAGGTAGCATTGATATTATAAATTATATATATATATATATATATATATATATATATATATATATATATATATATATAAAAATTAATATTCTTTTGTATATAGAGTGACATGAGATTTATAATTTCACTAAGGATATAATCTATAAGATTTATTCACTTTAAAAAGATATAAAGTGTTTAAAACAAAACACTTTATATAAACAATGTCAAGTAAAATGTAAACTGTTAAAAATAACATTAAAATTAAAATGTATTGTTGCTTTTTGTACATTTTAATATTTAACTATGGAAACTTTTTGATTTCATAATAGAGTGAATTTTGTAGTTTTCAAACTACTTTTTGGGGAAAAGAGTTATGCATTTTTCAACCCAGCCAACAACTCTTTGTTCATTGGGCCAATTGTCAAACTATCCTAGGGTCAGTAGTTTAACATTTTGCTAATTTTCAGCAGACCGTTTACAAAGAGAATTTTCCTTTTTTAAACAGTATTAAGTTCTATTATTCAGCCTAAATAATTTATATAAAATAGCAAATTATATAAATAGCAAAATGTCAAAACTATTGACCCTTGGATAGTTTGACCATTGGCCTGATGAACAAAGAGTTGCTGGCTGGGTTGAAAAATGCATAATAGCCCCAAATAAATTTAATGTAGGCTTACCTACAAAGTTGACTGTTGGGCCAACTGAACGCCAACGGCCAAATCCTGTAAATCACACCGTTGGGCCAACTGAACGCCAACGGCCAAATCCTGCAAATCCAGTGGTTGGGCCAACTGAACGCCAACCGTTGGCCAACCTCGCGCCAACGGGCAAATCCTGTAAATCACACCGTTGGGCCAACGGAACGCCAACCGTTGGGCCAACGGAACGCCAACCGTTGGGCCAACGGAGCGCCAACCGTTGGCCCAACGGAGCGCCAACGGCCAACTCCCACCGTTGGCCAACCATGCCCGAAAAGCGTTGGCCAACGACTTGCCAACGGTTTTGTGTTACTTGGGGATATGTTGTTCCATCTTTTTGTATGAATGTTGTGTGCAGCATTTTTGACGCCTGCCTTATTTTAAAAAAATTTAAAGCCGACCCCTCTCTCCCGTTTATAGTTCTGATAATTTTAAATAAATGTTACGTGAAATTTATGTCTTTGATAAAGATAAGTCTTATTTCTACTTTTTGTTGTATTATTCTCCATGAATACATTATTCTTTTCTGAATACATTAAAGAATGATAAAACAAAATTATCCGGGAAGAGACGTCAATGCCCATACTTGATCAAAAATCGCCTAATTTCTGTTCAACTCCTATAATCCTAATGATCTCCTCTCTGCCTTAATATTTTTTTCTCTTACTAAAAGCAAACTTTTGGTGGATTAGTAGTTTAACCCACCATATGTCATCATTTTATCTCCTCCTATCTTATTATTTTCAACCTCAAGAGTGTTAAAATGTTTGAAATTTTAAAGGATCTTAATTTACTCTTAAAAAAAAAAAAAAAAAAAAAAAAAAAAAAAAAAAAACTAGTGATTTCATAAAGGAATAAAGGAAAAGAATAAAGTTTTAATAAAGGAAAAGAAACATTCTTGTAAAAATGAGTTGCTGAGGTTATTCTAATTTATTTATTTTCAAAAATAATCTTATCTCAGTTGGTCACATCTATTAAAGTCAGCCCTTGTTCGTTTATTAAATGCCAAATTCCAATCATGTTTTGTATGGTGTATCTGTCAGTCTTTTCAAAAAAAGTTAGAAAGTAAATTTAAATTATTTACAAGTTCATTTTTATAGTTTTAAAGTATTCCTGGCATAAAAATTAAGCATAATTACCAAAAAATAAATAAATAACTTTAAATAATTTAGTTCCCGCAAAGTGCTTCTGGTGATCAGATGAGTTGAAGACTAAAGGTTCTAAATTCACTATAATTTATTCGAATGGTTACTAGTTTTACAGAACAGGTGTAGCCTTTTGACAGGTCCATGCAATGATATTGTAGGAAGAAACACTTACAAAATTCACAATCACATTGAATGCTTGCTACATGTCATTTGTAAACTTGTCTGAAACTTGCAACAATTTCTGTAAATTATTAAGGATTATGGCTTTTTATCATTAAATTGATATCATACATGTAGATGTTGTATGTGTTATTAAGTTTTTATCTTAGTATGAAGATTGTTATCCAGATATTGAATCAAAAGAGTGCATTTTGTTGTTTGTTGACATGCTTTAATTCTGTTATTTGTAATTTTTATTGTGTAAAAGGGATGGCAGTAGGATAATTTAATATCTGATTTGGTATATATACATGTGCTATACATTCTCATATCGTACACTTTAGATTTGTGATCTCTTCAGAAAAAAAAAAAAAAAAAAATCATCGCTGTTTAGTTTAAAATTGGATTTCCATAACCTATTCTTGAGAAGACTTTCTGTGAATCACCTGTTCACTCATGTTCCTCTTATAACTGCTGTCTTAAAATACAATCTGTTCTGCATCAATATGCAGAACAGATGATATAACATATTGATAGTTTAGTGTTAACATGTATAATAACAGATACTGGGAAAATGCTTTTTCTCTTAATTTTTTATATGAATTTATAGAATTGATTTTAATTATGATAATCTGTTACAATATATGCCTTTTGCCTCCTGAAGTCTCTGCTAGCTTATCCTGAAGGCAATCATTATCATGTTCTTTAAACCTGTCTTTTCATGTCTTTTCATCTTGTCACGTTTTTTTACTGTCTTTTCATCTTGTTTTTGGTCTCCTCTCAGGTCTTTTGCCATTGGGAGTAGCATTAAAAACTTTGGGTCCATCCACAATAAATGTTCTTCTTATTTCATTCTACTTTTTTAATAAAATTTATAATGTCATGATGATTGAGAAGTCAGTATGATTTAAAATTATATCTCTTTCTCCAGATTCTAATTTTCATGATGCCACCTATAATACTCCTCAAAATCTTTTATTTAAAAATTAGTAGGGTATTTTCCACCTTTCTAGTAAATGTCCACATTCTTAAAGTAAGAAAAGTTGGACTTAGCAATTGTAATTTGTTTATCAAACTGTTAGAGGGAGCCTAAGTGTGATTTAAGTTTATGTGTTGTTATAAAATTATCATTTAATAACATTAAGGTCAATAGATTGTTTAAGAATAGAAATAGATTCTGAATTAATGTATGTTTCTGAATTCATGTCCAATTATACTGGTCTTAGTTGAGTTAGTTTCTCTCTCTCTATCACATTCTCACTCACTCACTCACTCACTCTCTTTCTTTCTCTCTCTCTCACACACACACACACACATATATATATATATATAGTATATACATACAGTGGTGGGATTCAGCCGGTTCGCACCGGTTCTGTAGAACCGATACCTAATGTAGGTATCGGTTCTGCAAACCGTTTGCTAATGAGCGCCTGCTGTATCGCTCACTGGACCAACATATTTTTAAAAATAAACCTACCCTATACTGGGCAGCTGGTTCAGTCTAATCGGAAAGGAATGGAATCCTACTCTTACAGAGCAAAGATTGTCAAGAATAAATCACATAGCCTATGATAAAAGTAAAGAAAATTGCAAGTGAGGATGCCAATCAAATAGCAATATGGAAATATCTTCAGTAATAGTTTGTCTGGCATTTAATATTTTAAAACTCTTTCTTAAAACACAATCTAGTTTTGTGAAACCTCTTTTATTGTTTTTATTTGAGTAATTAATGCATGAATTATTAAACTGTCTTTCGGTATATTTTGGTACACTTAAAATGGTCATTAGGACATAGACAAAGTTGTTTATTTATTTGAGTCCCATCACTGTATATATATGTAAGAAATAGATCCAGTAATTATTATTTTTAATGACTCGTCCCTCACTTTGAGTACGACCCCCGACGAATCAGAGTCAGGAGTTTGTAGGGGAACCGGTTTCTCGCAGAATGAGAAGCTGGACATGTTTTGCTGTCCTGGGTTGGCAACGGCTAGAGAGAGGAGTGATTTCAGATTTGCTCCTAGAAATTTGGTGTGTGTTGGTGATACGTGCCGTCTCTAAACCAGCATGGTTATGTTGCAGTTAATGGAATGAATAAACACTAAGTGTTCTACTTGAAAAGATAAAAAAGTTTTTTCTTTTTGAAGTATTATAAGCTTTCAATAAATTATTTAAAAAGTATTTTGCTGCTAATTATCAAATCAAGAACTTTTACAAGAAATAGTTTATTTAAATTCTGTTGTCTGAATTAAATTTAATTTTAATTTTGCTATTGAACATCAGAATGATATACCTAGCTGCTGTAATTTGGATCAGGGCCTCCAAACTACAATTCCTCAGTGTTTTTTCTGTTCTTCACCTCTTTGGAAGACTTTTGTCTAAAAGATATAACTTGCCCATACTCTAGACTTAGCAGTTTTAAATCTCAATTCAGGTTCAGAACCTGACCCTAGGCTAGCACTTCCAGGCTAGCAAGGCCAAGTATTTCTTTATCACCTGTTTTTTATGGTGTTTTACTTTTTACATAATGTAATTGTGTTTGTTGATTTCATAATAAAAAAAATACTTAAAAATAAATTTCCCCTGAATTGAATTTTTTTTTTTTTTTTAGAACTGAAGTGCAATGCCCTTCAAAAATGCTCATGTGTCTAGAGAGGCAAGCAGATCCCTGGACATAATGAAACAACCATCGGTAAGTACTAGAGTAGTTTAAATATTGTTACTCACTTAATATTTATTTTCTAAACTTTTGTTGTTAAAAAATATATTCACGAAAAGAGAAAAAGTGAAGACACATACAATATATATATATATATATATAGTAACATTTATTGAGTTCTTAAAGAATAATGGAATCAAGATGTTTGGAAAATATGTAATTATTTAAGATTTAAATTGAATTTTAAGTTTCACTGTATAAAACTGAAAAAAAAACAATTGACATTGCTCAGAATAAAAATTTGTATTTATTTGAATAACTCCAAATATCTTCCGTAGTATGAATAATTGAGCTTTTTAAAGCAACAGTGAAGGGAGAGTTGAATGCATGCATATAATAATCAATGCCTATATGTGTTTGTTTTTACCAAATTTTAAGCATTTAATACATTGAGGTTTGATATGGATTTTAAAAGCTGTTTTTATAATATTTTTTCTTTATGTAAATTCAACAAAAAGAATACTATATCAACTCGGTCATACTTCTAATAAACCCATACACTCTTTTGATTTTACCCATTCAGTAGTCATGACAACATTTTTTTTTCACCTCTCTCAAATGTTTTTGTCTGAAGGAAGTTTTATCTTTCAGGTTATGCAATAATCTGATTCACTGAAGCGCAAATCTTTTATTATTTCATTTCAAGTATATTAAATAATTTAATTTTTATATTTCAAAACAGTTGAGGGAATTAATTCAAGGTATGTTCATATAATCAAAATTTTTTTGTTTTGTTTTTGTCTTTAGGCTACTGAACAGCAGAGAATAGTCTCAAGTGGCCAACAGTCTATATCTAGCAGTTGTATTACTCCATATTCTGTGGTTGATTTCTTTCATTCCTCAGAACCTTCACTAAAGCACAGAGTTTCAAATCACAATGAAAGTTTTGCATTCCTTCCTTGTCATACATATGCAGAGGACAATTCAGTTATCACTGAAGATAGCCTTACTCATTTTGTTCATAATGATTGTGTAGTGCCTGATTCACCATCAATAAATTCAGAAAACACAGATTCAAAATGCTCAAGTGTTTTTGGTCCTGGGAGTCATGATAGGAACACTTGTAGTTCTTGGTCTCAAATGCCTTTTGATCAAAGTTTGCCATCAGCATATTTGGATAAGGTATGCAAAATTTTGTGTTTTACATTTATTAATACTGAATAATAGAACAGATTGAATAGATAGATCAGTTTAAATAAGAGGCGGTAATATTTTTTTCTAATAAATGAAAGTTTTAAAAATATAAATTTTATATTTTATAAGCCTTTTTGAATGTATTACATGTGGCTCAACTTTTACCCCTTGCAAGACATATGTTCATGATCAATGTGGCCTGCTTCTGCCTATTGCCATGTAATGCTACTAGTTATCACTTTATTTTAATGAATAATATATTTTGAATATTAATGAAAATAGTGATTATTTTTAATTTTCAAGTTTCTATGAATGTTGCTAATGATATATTCAATTCTTATCACTGGCGGCTTAATTTATGTCCCAAGCTTGCATGTTGTGCTTCATAAATTATACGACTTTAGTTTATTCTTTATACCTTTGGTTTATTTTGAATGACAAAGTTTATTTTCTGCTTCATCTTTATTTTGTTTTATAGGAAGACTTTTGCATGCATTATGAAAATCTTTCTTTTAACTACCTTTTAGGCTGGAAAATTTTCATTTGTGGGCTGGAAATATACATGTTACTGGATCATAAGTCTTTGTAGAACTTTGATAAATTGAAATGTATGCAGCCACATGAAGAAGTGTTAATACATGAATGTGTTGTAAAGGATTAAAAAAACCAGGACAGAGCTATGCAATGAAGTTTCAAGTTTTTTATTCTTGTCAAGATTTATTTTCTATCACCTTCTTTGGAATATGTTAGTTTTATTTTATTTATTTAATTATTTTTTATTACTCATATATTGAGCTAAAAATTCTACTATTCTATAAGAAAAGTCTATTAAACATAAGTTAGCATTCAATCTTCCCCAATTTGCTTTTTTTTTTTATTGATTTTTGTTTCCTTTGCTTATACATTAGAATTTCTTGAAGTGAAAGAAAAGCAAGTTTTAAATGTGACAAAATTAAAAAGTTTGCTACATTATAAAAGAAATCAACATTGTATTTAAATGTTTTTTTTTATTTCTTGCTTTTGACATTTATTTTTCATGCATTTTAAATTTAAGTAAAACAAAAAGCAGTTTGGAATTACAGAGAAAATCTCAACTATCAGGAAATGTTTGATTTAAATATTTCCTAGTTTAAAAAGGAAAATATATTAGTTTAGTATGTTATATGACTTAAAAATGTTTAAAATAGAATTAATTGAATATAATTTATCTGAATTGAATGAGAGATCTGTAAATATTTTTTTTGTGCTGTGAGAAAACTATTGCATTTCAATTTGTAATCTGTTGTAAATGAGTAATATGAATTTTCTTATAAATGTGAATTGTATTACAAAGTATTTTTTAATGAATTATTACCTCTTATTTTAACATGTGCTGAACTTAATAGTAAAGAAATAAAATCAATGTTTTATGAGAAAAGGGTTAAATATTGTTTTTTTGCATTGAATTGTACTTTAAAATAATGGCTGATGAAGGTGCACATAAAAATAGATTATTTTATAGATTTATTTTATATATGCTTTGCCTAATTTAAATGTGCCATTTATGCTTAATCAGTTCCAGCTTCATGGTTTTAGATATGTCTGTTATTTAGGAAGTGTTAGTTTATTTTTTTCCAGCTTTGACATGTATACAATTCTGAAAGTTTTCCTTATTGTGATAGAATTTTTATATTTCAACATAGATTATTGACAATTGTTCTAACTCTGGCAATGTCATGGCACTCCCAGTGGTATCTTCATGTAGTTCAAGTGATAGTTTTTCTTCACATATTGGAAATGAAGGAGGTGGTCTGGATGATCTAGTTTCAAAAATTGTGGATGATGATCAATTAAATAATGCTCTTCTGCATGAGCATGCCGAACTTTTTGGTTTGACACTTAAGAGAGGAGTCATGTCTGGCTCTAGCAGGTAAATGTTAAATTATAGAAAAAAATATTTTGTTGTGATAAAATATTCAGATAACTTTTAATGGATCCTATAGACATTTAATTTTAACTTAATAAACATTATAAAATTATTTTTAAATACCTGTAGATTTTTACTTGCTCATTTTAGAGAAAACTGGTGCAACAGAAAGTAAATTGAATCATTAAACAAGCATAAATAGTAATCTCAAAATGTATTTTTACTGTGATTATAATTATTCTAGATGCTCTTTTCAGTGATTTCATATCTTGTGGTTATATACTTATACTGTTAAAGAACAAAGTATGTTTTCAAGAATTGTTGAATGTTTTAGAATTTAAAATAATATATTTTTATCAATCTCTTTTTACTATATTCTAGTGATAACTAATTTGTCACCAGACTGGCTACAGAAATAGTTTAAAAGGTGTTTTCATTGCTTTCTTTGTCCAGAATCAAATCTTTATATAGCTTTAACGTATAGGTTATTTCTAAATTTTCCATAAATGTGATGTACTTTACCCTAGAAAGACATTCATAGTGGCTGTGATGAAGTGCCTTCGATTTTAAAGAAAAATGTATTTTATTTTGTAAGTAAGCTAAGGTTTATCGAAGGCTCTCTCTATCACATGTTTGTAAGTAATTAGAAAGCCGCCTTTTGATGTTCTTTGATGTTAGTTAGGAAGCGCGGTCTTTAGGGGAAAGCGAGTGTAATTGGCCTAGACGCTGTAGGGGGTATTGGTTGTCGTAGACGAAAATGTGCGTCTGGCGCCTTTTTTGACTTTATACGACAATGAGTATTGTGAGCAATTGTAGGAGTTCGTGGCGTGGGGTCTGCGGTAAAGAGCACGTGGTGTTGAAGTGTGTGGTCCGCGATGACATTTTCTAGGGCGTGATTTTTTGGAGAAGTTATCCAATAAATGTTAAAGTGAAGCTGAATGGTGGAGTCTTTGGGTCTTTCGTGAATGGTTGTAGGTGTTTTAAAGAGGTGTGGACGGCGTTATGAAGAAAATGAATAAATTGAGGACTTAAGGTTTTTTTTTCGAGGAGTCACTTCTGCATGCGGCCCGGGTTTCCCTTTCCCCGGTGCTTAGCATCGCAGTTGATGAGAGATTGTCGATTAACTGTCGGACACCGGTTGATTCGTCCGGGTATGCTTGCATCATGATCCCATTTTCGAGAGAGGAGAGAATTGCGCCTTTGCGATGGAGTGACGACATATAGGAGATCCGGTTTATTCTTCCCTGTATGCTTGCATCATGATCCCGTTTTTGAGAGAAGAGAGAATTGCGCCTTCACAATGGAGTGACGAGATCCGGTTGATTCTTCTCGGTATGCTTCCTTCATAATCCCATTTTCGAGAGAAGTTATTGGTTGCTGAGAAAAATCTAGTTGCTGCTCCACCGATAAAGAAAGGAGATACCAAGTCCGATGATGAGATCGTCACCCGTGTTCCAGTCCAGTTAGCATCAAATTGAGTGAGTTTTAAATCATTTTGTATCGTTTAGACCCAACCTTGAATTTAAGTGTTGTAGTGCAGAATCGTGGCGTGTGTTTTTTGAGAGTTTAGCTTTAGGATGGATTTGAATGTCTTCGGTAGAATAAATAATCTTATGCTCCCTGAATCGTAAAGGTATAGTTTAAATATTGAAGTACGTGTTTTAGATTTTGATTTTAGAAGAAATAATGAGGGACTTTTTGATATGAATAGTTTGGATATTAAGATTTAGTTAATTTTGTTTCTTTATGTGATCTTGTAGATAGACGATGTTGTAGATAAATTAGTTTTTTTTGTAAAGAAAAAATTGGTGTCAGTCATCTTTATTCTTACAGTGGATATGATAAAAGGTTATCTACTAGTTTTTAGGAGTTTAGGTTTTGTCACTCTGTTTGTTAGCCATAATACGTCTTGAGCTTTGGGTTAAAAATAAATATCAAAACACAACGCGCCCAACTACCCATTTTATATAAAATAAATAAATGTACTACCCCAATTAAATCACGCCCAAATAAATAAATAAGTTTAGACGTAGTGGCAACACGACAAATGTTTCCGCGACCAGTTTAAAAATTTTTTTTGCGTTAAAATTATTTTTCAACAAATGGTTCCGACCAGGATAATAAAAATAATTTGTGTTAGGCTAGAATCGTGAAAATTTTTTTTGCGTTAAAAATTTTTTTTGTTCAATGGTGCCCAGTGACTCAGTCTCATGGTTGGTCAGGGACTTATAGATATTAAAAAATTTGTTTGGATCCAAAATTTTTTTGTGTTCAAGGTGAAGGGAGCCGCGCAGGGAGTTTATTTTGTTTGAAAAAGAGTCAGTGCGTGTTTGGTTTACAAATTATTAAATGTATTTGCCGCATAAAATTCATTGAAAGTGTATGTTTAGAAAGTGAATGTTTATAAAGTGTTTAAAAAAAAAAAGAAGAAGAAGAAGTTTGAATATGAAATGTTATGAAATATTTTGAAGTGTTGTGAATTAATGAATATAAAAATTTTGGAGATGATAGATTGAATTGAGATATATGTTCTGAAAAATTTAGTTGAAAGTAGCTAGTGACATAAAATTTGTGTGATATCCGTTGTTAGATAAATTTTGAAGTGTGATTTTGAAAATTTTTTTGAAAGAGAAAAATCAGTAGAAAGATAATATTTGAATAGTAGTTTGAGAAATTATTGATTTGAGTACAAGTATGTTGATAGATAGTAATTTATGATATGATAAATAATTTTTTGCAAAGAAAAGTGTGTCAATTTAAATTTAGAATGAGTCAGATAGTATTTTGCAAGTAAAGTGAAAATAGAACTGTATTTTTATATTGATTTTGTGCATATATGTGTATTTAGGGGGAAATTTTTTTGAAAGTTTAGGATTTTTGAAAGTACTTTTTTTTTATTATTTATTTATTTATTTATTTATTTTTTTTGAAAGTTTAGGATTGTGAGTTATAGTTTGTTTTTACGTACTAAAGATTTGCATGCATAAGGTTTGGAGAAGTTATATTATGCTGATAACATTATGGTATATTAAGTAATGATGTGTAAACGAATGATCGGAAGTGTGTAAGGTGAATTTAAAAAGTTGAGGTATTTTGATGTCGTATCAAGAAGGTTATATCGCGAAGGGGTTGCAAAGGCGTCGTCATTTGTGTATTTTGAAATAAGGAGTTTAAATAAAAATTTTGAGTAGAGGTGTTTTTAAATAAAAAGGGGGTAACCATAGGAAAACGCGCAAATTAATGTTAAATCGTTTCAGTTAATAAACCATAAATAATTTGGGGTGTGGATTATTTTGCATTTAATCTGCCGAAAAAGGTTTATAGCTGAAAAGGGTGATGTTTAAGGAAGTAGGATAAAATATTGAGATACTAGGTTGGAGTAAGAGTGATATGAACGAAAAATATGTTAGAATAATAAGACAACGGAGTGAATTTGATCAAAATCGCTACGGTATGAGTTAAACGTTAAATATTTGAATGGTTGGTTTGCTTTAGTAGTTATGTGGTAGGAACATAGAATTTACGTTTGGGTACCCTGGGTTGAATAGTAAGTCAGTGTAGTGAAGTTTTAGATATGAATTTAGTGAAGCATGTACGTAGAATTAGTAGAAATATGTGGTATTAAAAGATGGCGGTTGTTTTTAAGAATTACGCAAAGTAAAAGGTGGTCGCGACGCGGTGCTTTGTGCAGTTGTTCTAGGAAAGTGCGGTGTTAGCTTTTGTTTACGGAAATAGTATGTTGGGGGAATTGTAGTCGGAGAAAGGAGGTGTTTTTCGTCCCCCCCCCCCCTCAGGAGAGGTGCACGGGAAAAGAACTAGTTTGTGTGCAGGTTTGCTATGTGGTGCTGGGGAGGAATTTAACATTTAAGGAGGGTTTTTTTTTTGAAAATCAAACCGTTTGGTTTTGGTTTAGGGATGCCTCATAACTTGGAGGTTGTTCAGTAAGGTGGAACGAAAAAACTTTTTTTTGAATTTCAATATGCTCTAGTTTTCAAAAGTTGCCTTTTAACAAATTAAAGACAGAAATCAAATATTAGCGTAATTGGTGCATGTTTTCAGTTAGCGCAACAAGGGCAAACTTTTGGTTTTTATTAAATTTTTGACAAATTTCGCAATTATTTTGAAATTGAATACACTTGTAGTACAAAAAAGTAGCAAAATATGTAATTTAAACATTCTTTTTAGTCAGGAGACCTGCTAAACTGATTATATAATACGTTTTACTTCATAAAAATAGTACACATAAAGGCACTTATGGACGAGGCACTTAAAAGTCACTCGGACACCACGGTGGAACGAAATTTTTTTTTCGGAATTTCAATATGCTCTAGTTTTCAAAAGTTGTCTTTTAAAATTAAAATTAAGAATGTAAAATATTTTTGCTCTACTAAAATATTTTCAAGTGCCGCAAAGGGCTTCAAAATGGATATTTTTATGAAAAAGTGATTATATTTGTATTTTTTGTTAATTTCTTTTATAGTATATTAAAATAATGTATATTTTCTGTAAATAAAATATTCAAAATATGATATTTTGACAGAAAACTCGCATATTATAAGTATTTCTAATTTTTAGATGCCATAACAGAACAACATATTTTGTGGAATTTCGTGATTTTCATCATATTAATTTTACAGTAACATATTCTTATAATACACATTGGAATGAAAGAAAAACAGTTTTTAATTGACGGAGCTTAGTTAAAATAAACAAATCACACTTATTTAGAAAAATATTAATGTAATGTCTATAAAGGCAAAACGTTATTTTGAAAAAAATATTCATGCTTTTCAAAAGTCCATAGTAATCGCACATGGTTTCCATTACTTATTTCACTGACACATTGAATTGTTTTATTGTTTCAAATTTTGGCATTATCTTTTGAGAATGTATTTTTGTTTTTATCAATGCATCTCTTGCAGAAGTACCACGAACGGACAAGGATGACCCGGTAACTAATTTAACTATCCTTTCTACTACTTGTGTGTGACATGGAATGTTGTTGAAGTCAATAATTTTTTTCTCGTGATCAGAATCTTTTGCTTCCTTTATAAACTGTTTTAGTTTGTCATCAGAAGCATGCCTCGTCTTAGGAGGTTCTGTTACTTTAATATCATTCCATTCAATCATATCAATATAATCTTTGGCATCAAAGTTTATACGTGGAACTAAATTCTTTCTGACGTCTGCTTCATTTTCCGCCCTTGCTTTTAGAATCCGGCGTAATCCAAGCTCTCGTACTTGACTGCGATCGTCTAATATCATACAAAGGAGGAGATTTTCAGAAGCGGCAAAGTATGCATTTCTGTGTGCATTGTGTGTGCTTGAATGACAGGGTCAATTACATTTTTAAGTGTCTGATTGAGGTAACGTGAATAGCTTACAAGTTTCCACAAGTGCTTCGATCCACGGATACAAGATGGTTTCAGCTTTATGTTAAACCAAATTGGTGCATAAACTTTCAAAATGTACTCAGTATTCGGAGATTTTTGCAGGAAATTCTGTTCCCACATACAAGCGTAGTATTCGGTTTGCTAATGTAAGCCATCGTGAATGACAAAATTTTCCTGGTTTCCTCATGGACAAATCAGAAGAGCACTTTTCAGCAGAGATTGCATTATGCATTTCTAACAAATATTTTGGGTCCACACTTAAATCATCCTTAATTTCTAGTAATGGAATGTTATTTTCAATAGGTGAAAATTCAATCACTGGAAGTTCATATCAGTTTTCTAGTTGTTTACCTATTTCTCCTCCAAATTCATTTGAACCTTTAGTTTTTCCATCTAGGAAACAAAATAGGTGACGTAGGGTCAGTTCATTTAAATTATTGGCTTCAACAACACTCCATGTCACATACAAGTAGTAGAAAGGATTGTTAAATTAGTTACCGTGCCATCCTTGTCCGTTCGTGGTACTTCTGCAAGGGATGCACTGATAAAAACAAAAATACATTCTCAAAAGATAATGCCAAAATTTGAAACAATAAAACAATTCAATGTGTCAGTGAAATAAGTAATGGAAACCATGTGTGATTACTATGGACTTTTGAAAAGCATGAATATTTTTTTCAAAATAACGTTTTGCCTTTATAGACATTATATTAATATTTTTCTAAATAAGTGTGATTTCCTTATTTTAACTAAGCTCCGTCAATTAAAAATTGTTTTTCTTTCATTCCAATGTGTATTATAAGAATATGTTACTGTAAAATTAATATGATGAAAATCGCGAAATTCCACAAAATCAGTTGTTCTGTTATGGCATCTAAAAATTAGAAATACTTAGAATATGCGAGTTTTCTGTCAAAATATCATATTTTGAATATTTTATTTACAGAAAATATACATTATTTTAATATACTATAAAAGAAATTAACAAAAAATACAAATATAATCACTTTTTCATAAAAATATCCATTTTGAAGCCCTTTGCGGCACTTGAAAATATTTTAGTAGAGCAAAAACATTTTATATTCTTAATTTTAATTTTAAAAGACAACTTTTGAAAACTAGAGCATATTGAAATTTCGAAAAAAAAAATTTCGTTCCACCGTGATGTCCGAGTGTCTTTTTAAGTGCCTCGTTCTTAAGTGCCTTTATGTCTACTATTTTTATGAAGTTAAACGTATTATATAATCAGTTTAGCAGGTCTCCTGACTAAAAAGAATGTTTAAATTACATATTTTGCTACTTTTTTGTACTACAAGTGTATTCAATTTCAAAATAATTGCGAAATTTGTCAAAAATTTAATAAAAACCAAAAGTTTGCCCTTCTTGCGCTAACTGAAAACATGTACCAACTACGCTAATATTTAATTTCCGTCTTTATTTTGTTAAAAGGCAACTTTTGAAAACTAGAGCATATTGAAATTCAAAAAAAAGTTTTTTTCGTTCCACCCTATTTGTTCAGGGCTGCAGATTTGAATGACCCCAAGGACAATGGGGATTTAGAAAGTAAATTTGAACGATATGTAGGTGTTGAAGGGTTGATTACGATAAGGTATGCGAGGTAAATATAAATTTTGTAAGGATGTTTGAGTTTAAAATGTCGCAAATTGTTTAAAAAAGCCTTTTTGGAGAATAAATGCAAATTTTTGGCCAGAATTTCATTTATTTATCTAAAATGTTGGGGTGAACGAAATAGGTTAATGACTAACTAAAATAAGAAGTTTTAATATGCGGCTTTAGAGACAAAGGCAAATGATAGAGTGGTTGTTTTAATGGTTGTAGATGTTTGGAAAATGAAAAGAATTATGGGTTTTGGTGTTATCAAGCGTTAGTGTTTGAGTTTTGTGGGAATCCTTGGTGCTAAGGGGAGAAAAATTTATGTTTCGCAAATCTAGTATGTAATAGGGGAATTGTGAATTCAATGATTTCAGGTTTGTCGTGCGCTTTTGAATAAGGGAGCTTAGTTTGGTTTTCGTGAGTGAAGCGCGGTGTTTGAAAAAGTTTTGCGCGTCTTTAGTATCGGTTCTTTTGACGATAATGAGGAAAATGGGTTTGAATTATGATTTTTAGAAAAAAAATATGAGTCTTAGGAAGGTTTGATAGGAAGGTAAATTGTGATTATTCAATTAATACATAGATATGAATTTAAATGAATGAAAATTGGTGTTGAAGAGGTACAAAGAATGTTGTAAGGAGTGTGTTGAAAATATAAAATAAATCTTATCCTTAGTATATTGTTGTGAATGTGGCAAATACATTTTGATGTGTTATTTAATGAAATTTTAAGTAAATTTTTGTGAATAATAAGGTATAATGTTAAAGTAGAGTTTAATTGCTTGCAATTTGATAATTATAGAAAGGAAGAATTTATGCTTTGAAAATTAATGTTTTGGGTCTGAACTTTGCAATTTTTGATTTTAATAAGTTATGACAACATTCAGGGCCCGACTTAGCTTAATTGGGGCCCGGGGCAAAAACTTCTTTGGGGGCCCCCCTCTGCTTCACTACTTCAGTAATGAAGAACTTAATACTTATTACTAAACTTTCTATTCGATTTGGGGGCCCCCCTCTGATGTGGGGGCCCAGGGCAACTGCCCCGTATGCCCCTGCCTTAGTTAGGCTCTGACAACATTATTTATGGAGACTTTCAGTTTGTGTCACTATGAACAATTGAATTGAGAAATGAACTGTTTACTTTAGAACTCTAATAGTGAACTATTTGGTGGTCTTCTCATACCTAACTTTGAGGTATAAATCACACGATCAGAGAAGGTGAACAACGAAAATGTGTGTATGTTTTCAGAGTTTTTGAAATTTGTGTCCTGAATTATGATGTACCAGGTACTTGAAGAAATTTGACGGTAAGAAGTTTTATATTGATGTGTTTGTGTTTTAGTGTTATGAATTGTATAAGTTTGGTACCAGATAATTTTGTAAACTGTTCGAGGAAGGGAGCATATGTTACATAGGTGGTGTTTGTTAGTTTTTTTTTTTCGGAGGAGGGAGCGTATGTGATGAAGCGCCTTCGATTTTAAAGAAAAATGTATTTTATTTTGTAAGTAAGCTAAGGTTTTTCGAAGGCTCTCTCTATCACATGTTTGTAAGTAATTAGAAAACCGCCTTATGATGTTCTTTGATGTTAGTTAGGAAGCGCGGTCTTTAGGGGAAAGCGAGTGTAATTGGCCTAGACGCTGTAGGGGGTATTGGTTGTCGTAGACGAAAATTTGCGTCTGGCGCCTTTTTTGACTTTATACGACAATGACTATTGTGAGCAATTGTAGGAGTTCGTGGCGTGGGGTCTGCGGTAAAGAGCACGTGGTGTTGAAGTGTGTGGTCCGCGATGACATTTTCTAGGGCGTTATTTTTTGGAGAAGTTATCCAATAAATGTTAAAGTGAAGCTGAATGGTGGAGTCTTTGGGTCTTTCGTGAATGGTTGTAGGTGTTTTAAAGAGGCGTGGACGGCGTTATGAAGAAAATGAATAAATTGAGGACTTAAGGTTTTTTTTTCGAGGAGTCACTTCTGCATGCGGCCCGGGTTTCCCTTTCCCCGGTGCTTAGCATCGCAGGTGATGAGAGATTGTCGATTAACTGTCGGAGACCGGTTGATTCGTCCCGGTATGCTTGCATCATGATCCCGTTTTCGTGAGAGGAGAGAATTGCGCCTTCACGATGGAGTGACGACATATAGGAGATCCGGTTGATTCTTCCCGGTATGCTTGCTTCATAATCCCGTTTTCGAGAGAAGTTATTGGTTGCTGAGAAAAATCTGGTTGCTGCTCCACCGATAAAGAAAGGAGATACCAAGTCCGATGATGAGATCGTCACCCGTGTTCCAGTCCAGTTAGCATCAAATTTAGTGAGTTTTAAATCATTTTGTATCGTTTAGACCCAACCTTGAATTTAAGTGTTGTAGTGCAGAATCGTGGCGTGTTTTTTTTTGAGAGTTTAGCTTTAGGATGGATTTGAATGTCTTCGGTAGAATAAATACCCAAGTAACACACACCGTTGGCCCAACCGCATATTTTCGTGGCATCGTTGGGGAATGGTTGCCGTTGGCAGAAATTCCAGAAAATCAGATGGGCCAACTGCAAATGAAAACGGTTGGGCCAACGGTTGCAAAATATGGTTGGCCCAACTGCAAATGGATGCGGTTGGGCCAACGGTTACAAAATGTGGTTGGCCCAACTGCAAATGGATGCGGTTGGGCCAACGGTTACAAAACATGGTTGGCCCAACTGCAAATGGAAGCGGTTGGGCCAACGGTTACAAAACATGGTTGGCCCAACTGCAAATGGAAGCGGTTGGGCCAACGGTTACAAAATATGGTTGGCCCAACTGCAAATTAAAGCTGTTGGGCCAACAGTTACAGAATGCATTATTCACTACGACAGAAACTGGTTTGGCGAATTGTTTGCACGTGTGGAGAAGAAATGAACGGTAAAAAGAAATGGATGTCGGCCATTCCATGTTCCACGTGATTGTAATATTACGAAGAATTCCAGAGTAAGTATATTATTTTATTAGTAATATACTTTTATTTAGTAAACAAAATGATGTACTTGGCTAATTAGTAGCATCAAGTAGTTTTCTAAAATGCATATCAAAATGAAGCGTAACTTGGTAAATTTAAGTAAAATGCTTTGTTAAACTTCTATAAAAACAGCCAAAGCTTTCCTCAAATAATAAATTTAACTACTGTAATTGTATTTGCTGTTTCTCTATTTTTAGAACACAATAAGTAATCTGTATATTTATAATCCTTTATAGAATGGTTGTATTTAAACTTTTTGAAATCATGGATGTGTTTATGTTATTATTTTAAATGGTTGAGTTACTTTAGTTAATCGGATCGTTCAGAAAGTTTTTAAATTGAATAGTTGATCAAATTTGGTGTTTACTGATGATTCTTACCTTGTACTTTCAGTAAGATTATTTCTAACTAGAGTATTTATAATAAAAACATTATGGTAAACTTTTATTTATGTTCAAATATCTGTTATTAAAGTTTACTGAACATTTTATATAAGAAGTTGAACATTTATTCTGAGTGGATTTAAGTTGTTTATAAGTTTATATCTCACAGTTTACTTCATAAATTTAGAAAACCTACTCTATTAAATCGTCAAATTTATAAAGAAGCGTCAGTTAATCACTAGCTTATGAATACAAGGATAAAATAGAATTAGCTGTCTGCTTTGTTGAAATTTCAGTAATTTTTCTCTCCTTACTATCAACTTAGCAATTGTATTTTATTTCAGTTTAAAATAATTGTCTGTCTCAGACTCGAACAGGTATTTGATGTTAAATATTTTATTTGAAAGTAAAATATCAATACAAAGTATTTATGAAATATGCAGATCACTCATTAAAATAATTCATTTGTCTTTAACATTTGATTATCTGCTAGTTATTGTAATATTTACATTTTAAGCAATTTTTGACAATATACTTAATAAAGTTTGTACATAATATTAAAGACTATTTATGAAGTAAGCTGATCACTCATTAAAATAATTCACTTGTCTTTAAAATTTGATTAGCTGCTACTTATTATAATATTTACTTTTTTAGCAATATTTTTAACAATATATATTATAAAGTTTGTACATAATATTAAAGACTGTATTTTGACAATCCCATGGTATATGACTTATTTTTCTATTTTTAGCTGTCTATAAGATCATGTATTCAAGGAACTGGTATGCAGAATTGAAAATTCTGGAAATTTTTATTTGACTGCCAGTCCTGATCTCATTAGTACCATAGATGAAAGAACTGGAAGTGTGGTTATCATCTTATGAATGATTGAATCTAGGTAAAAACTTGCTTTGAATTCTTGGCCTATTTGTATAAACTGAAGTCTTGTTCCTCACTCTTTTTTATTTTCCCTTGTTTCCTACCAGTATTATTTGATTCACTTTATTAAATATGTATTTTTAAATCATTATGTTAATGTGTTTTAAATTTTTAGTTATATCTAATTAGTACAGTATTTTATGCAGTAGTTTATGCAGCCTCGTGCTTAGTGAGTATCTAAAGCCAGATTTAAACATGTCGCTGAGCATGTACAGAAAACAATTTTAGATTATAAATTATCGCTAATTAATAGAGATTATAGTTACAAAAACCATATTTGACACATCTATAAATTAAAATCTTTTTTTTTAAGACCAAAAGGAAATAAATTGATGCAGTAGTTTTCTCTCCCAGACAGCCCAAAGAATCGGTCTGGCTTAGCAACTTAAATATATAGATACTGTGATGTTCAGTAGATAGAAAGGCATTAGTAGGTTTGATATTTTGTACAAACATTTGTAATTTTTTTTTATATTCATGGAGTTATAAATATTGTCTAAAATTATTAAAGTGTTGGTTTTTTTTTAAAGATATTGTGCTAATAAAAAGCTTTGTGTTGACAAACATACATTTACAAACTGTTGGGCTTTTGATGCTACAGAATTAATTTGACTTTTACTGAGAAAATATTGTTTACTGTGTGGTTAAGAGAAGGAAAATTTCACCTTAATTTTTTCAATGTTGTATTGGTAAAATGTATGTGGAAATTAATCTTATCTATCATATACTACAATGTCTTATTTTTCTAATTTTAATTTGGTTCAAATATTTCAAATTATTCTTTAATTTTCTGCTCTGTTAATTTATGAAAATAAACTTTGCTAAATTCATACAAGCAGTTTAAGATGATTAGTTCCTATAATGTAAAGAAATTTCTGCCAATAGCTCTTGATATTTTAATTTTTCATGTCTAAATTTTAAGTAAGTTTTCAGAGAGTTGATATATTCGTGTAAATAAATATGTACTAAAATTATTAAAGATCTGTGCAGTGTCTAATTTGCCTCTGATGTTAATTTAGTTTGCATATTTGAAATTGTTGTTTTATTTTGTACTTTGATAATTTAGCAAATAAATAAACCTTTACTGATACATACCTGAAGTAATAGTTAAGACAAGTTCATGCAACATGAAGAAATTTTTGATTATGAAGTAAATGCTAGGGTTAGATTTCATAATAAGTTAACTTGTTTCTAAAAAATTAAAAAAACTAACTTAATCAGGCATTTTTGTTTGACTGTTTGGTGCATATATAGCTATTTTTCTTTTGACTCATTTACTGTACTAATTTATTTTTATATTAACAGCTTCTGTCGGACTGGCTTACCAGGGAGAAGTCATAACGGAAAAATTTGTTGAAGACTTAATAAAGGGATTTTTCCATTTTTCGAAAGACAGAGAAGGAGGGAGAGATAAAACTGTGTATTTCTGACAATGTAAAATTAAATTTTATTAAATTTTTTGTTAAAATAAAAAAAAATTGATGAAAAGTTGTGTTTTATTAAAATTACTATAACATGCTTTATTAAGATGCTGTTTTAAAATATTAAACAAGGTAAGTCCAAAAATTGATATAAAAGTTTTATGGAAAGTTTTAAAAAAATCAGACCTCAGTTGTATATATTGTATCAGACCTGAAGACAAATCGGAAGATAAAGTGTTTATAAATATATATATATATATATATATAAAATATATATATATATATATATATATATATATATATATAAATATATATATATATATATATATATATATATATATATATATATATATATATATATATATAAAATGGAAAAAATATTTATATAAAGGTAATCTTACAAAAAGTATTTGTCATATTAACTCAGCATGAGTGTGCAATTTGACACCAGTTGATTATAATGGAAAGGTGTTTATTTAAAAAAAATTATATATGTAGTAAAGTGACTGATTAAAAACAACAGGTAGCATTGATATTATAAATTGTATATATATATATAGTGACATGAGATTTATAATATCACTAAGGATATAATCTATAAGATTTATTCTCTTTAAAAAGATATAAAGTGTTTAAAACAAAACACTTTATATAAACAATGTCAAGCAAAATATAAACTGTTAAAAATAACATTAAAATTAAAATGTATTGTTGCTTTTTGTACATTTTAATATTTAACTATGGAAACTTTTTGATTTCATAAAAGAGTGAATTTTGCAGTTTTCAGACTACTTTTTGGGGAAAAGAGTTATACATTTTTCAACCCAGCCAACAACTCATTGGGCCAATTTTCAAACTATTCAAGGGTCAATAGTTTGACATTTTGCTAATTTTCAGCAGACCGTTTACAATGGGGATTTCCCTTTTTGTATATTCAAAAAAGCATTTTTGAATACACTATTTTTATATAAATATACTTTAATATCCTATTTCATATATTCAAAATAGAATTTCGAATATACTATTTTTATATAAATATACTTTAATATCCTATTTTATATATTCAAAATAGAATTTCGAATATACTATTTTTATATAAATTATTTGTGGCTAAATACTAGAACTTAATAAACTGTTTAAAAAGGGGAAATCCTCTTTGTAAACGATCTGCTGAAAAATAGCAAAATGTCAAAACTATTGACCCTTGGATAGTTTGACTGTTGGCCTGATGAACAAAGAGTTGCTGGCTGGGTTGAAAAATGCATAATAGCCCTAATAAATTTAATGTAGGCTTACCTATAAAGTTGACTGTTGGGCCAACTGAATGCCTACTGTTGACCAACCTCGTGCCACGGCCAAATCATTTAAATCCAACGTTGGGCCAACAGAACGCAAAACCGTTTCCCTACAAATCAAACCGTTGGGCCAACAGAACGCCAACCGTTTCCCTACAAATCCACCGTTGGGCCAACAGAACGCCAACCGTTTCCCTACAAATCCACCGTTGGGCCAACAGAACGCCAACCGTTTCCCTACAAATCCCACCGTTGGGCCAACAGAACGCCAACGGCCAAATCCTGTAAATCCAATGGTTGGGCCAACTGAATGCCAACCGTTGGGCCAACTGAACGCCAAGCGTTAGGCCAACTGAACGCCAACCATTGGGCCAACCTCGCGCCAACGGCCAAAAACCACCGTTGGCCAACCATGCCCGAAAGTGGTTGGCCAACGACTTGCCAACGGTTTTGTGTTACTTGGGTAATCTTATGCTCCCTGAATCGTAAAGGTATAGTTTAAATATTGAAGTACGTGTTTTAGATTTTGATTTTAGAAGAAATAATGAGGGACTTTTTGATATGAATAGTTTGAATATTAAGATTTAGTTAATTTTGTTTCTTTATGTGATCTTGTAGATAGACGATGTTGTAAATAAATTAGTTTTTTTTTTGTAAAGATAAAATTGGTGTCAGTCATCTTTATTCTTACAGTGGATATGATAAAAGGTTCTCTAGTAGTTTTTAGGAGTTTAGGTTTTGTCACTCTGTTTGTTAGCCTCTGTTTGTTAGTCTTGAGCTTTGGGTTAAAAATAAATATCAAAACACAACGCGCCCAACTACCCATTTTATATAAAATAAATAAATGTACTACCCCAATTAAATCACACCCAAATAAATAAATAAGTTTAGACGTAGTGGCTACACGACAGTGGCCATGTCTGATCATCTGTATTTTTAAAGTATTACCATATTATCAACCATTTACATTTAACCATATAAATTATATGTAGGATTATATTATTTATATTCAACCATTTATATTAACCATATTATATTTATTTTAAAAGTATTATCATATTAACTCCTGAACAAACAGTTCTTGTAACTAGTGCTAAGTATTCTTCTGAATTAAAGAACCATCAAAGTGAATAGTTTAAAAAAGCTGCAAATTTGAAAAATGAATTTTTTTTATCAGCTAACATATTCTATTTCTGTTTAATTTTAAATATAGAAAATGGTATGTTATTTATTGGAAATACTTTCAAACACTGTATTTATCTTTTCTGTTGCTACATGGTTAACACAATAAAATTACAATAGAATGCAGTGGTGTCTGTTTGGTATTCTTAGGCATTTGTGATAGATCTCTAGTGTAGTTTAAATTACTTTCATTTTGAAATTTTTCATTAAAGTTATTTTTTAATGTGGTGCCTTAAACAATGAAAATAAGTAACACATATCCTCCCTTGTGTAGATTATTATTACAAGAAAAATTTATTATAAATCTTTATTATTAAAAGTAATGAACTTTTTATTTTAAGTGCTCTTTATTACTGGAAAAACAAACCACCAAAAAGTTTTCTGTAGCTGATTTGAACATAATAAAAACTTCTCTTTTATTCAATAAAAATTACTTACAATAGTCAAAAGTTAGATAAGATTAATCCTTTTTTATTCATTTTAAATTATTATTCAATTAGTTTGTTAAGATTTGTAATATTTGAAAGTAAAGTACACTACATTGTTTATTGCTTTTTTCTTTTATTTATGAATGATTACCAAAGTTATCTATGTTCATTAGTTGTCTAGCAATATTTTTTTAATGTTATATTTACTACTACTTTACTGTATTTTTGATTATTTTCTTCTAAAAAACTTGAATTTTCATTTATTTTTAGTAACCTTTCTCCTCTTCAAAACAATTTATGGACCCAAACAAATTGCAGCAATAGTAAAAAAAGTATTCCAGAGTACACATCACTTTGTGATTTAATTGAAAACATCCATTTTCAAGAAAAAGAGCATTCACAACATATGGGTTCAAATCTTTCCTATAATTCTAATTTTGGAGAAGACAATGGAGATCTACAAACATTGACTTATCAGCAGAAGATGCATCAGGTAATCAAAAACTAAGATTTTGAAGTTTTGAAATTCACCTTTTGAATCATTATCTTATTAATCATTTACATTCAGTAACTATTCATTGGGAAGCCACAACTTATGTTTATCTTGAAAAGGACGATCATTATCTGTCTACTATGACTTAAACAGATACAATGTGATTACTCATCTATGAAGTGAACGATTTTAAATAACCAATAACAGTTGCACACATCAAAGTGAAGGATATATTAGATTGTCAACTAAGGGGAAGAGTGAGTATTATAATTCATACTTGGGTTCTTAAATGCCAAAAAATATGGTTTTGTGGAAAGACCTACATGAGGGCAAAACCCTTTTCAGCCAAATAACTAGGTCAAAACATTTCTAGTATGTCAAACCTTATGAAGTACTTTCTGTTGCTATCTGTGATTATTTACCAATTATTATCTAAGGATGGAAAAAATCCCTGACTTGTGTGCAGGAGTGGGGAAGAGGAACAAACTCAATGGTAAAAGAGGTTAGTCCTACAAAGTAACTGAAAGGCTATGTGTCATTTCAGCCATTGCATTGAACCTTATTGCATATGGTGCTATAGATCTATTGACCTGGCGGTGGTGCTTAGTTTATTTTAGAATTTTCCCCTCTGGAATCCGGAATTCCTGAAATTCCTTCCAGAATTCCCCTTTCAGGAATCTGGAATTTTCACAATAAGACTAGGAATTTAGGTTATTCTTAGTAAAATAGAAAAAAAATTCATCTTTTTAAAATTTCTTTTAAAAGACACACTACAAAAAGTCTTGACTAGTATAAAACCAATCAAAATGAAACTATGTAAACTTTTCCTTTTATAAACAGGAAATTAAAAAAAAAAGTAACCACATTTTGTAATTTTAGATTATCTGCAGTAGATAACATTGACTTAAAATGTAAAATGTAGTGAGATTTCCTAAGATTACTAGGGTAGTATAACTGGTTATATAATTGACATTCATGTCATTAGATATATAACTCAAGAGAAAGATCAGAATTGATGTGCTTTGTCAGATAATGGCAATTTATTTTAATATATCCAGTAAAAGTTATCTTAAATATTGTTATTTTATAAAAATATGATTTGCGGTGTCATAATTTTAAAGTTGAAGGAAAATTTCAATATCCTATGCCACACTAGAAATCTAGGAAAAGAATTGTATGTTTCACTGCTGTAGCTAATGTTAATATATTTTTTTAATTTACAATAAGCATTGATAGCCTTTTTTTATCTGAATCATATTTTTTTTATATAGCTGACAAAGCATTCTAGGCAACTTCTTTCCCATGAAGGAAATCAACGTTTTGATCATCTGCATACACTCAACTGCAGACAGAAATCGGAACACCAAAATGAAATGTATAATGATATGGACTTTAGGTTTTCTGGACTAGATAATGGCTGTTTGTCAAATTCTATGGAGCAACAGGTAACTGAGTATTCTACTTTTCTGATTTCTTAGAGAAAGTATACTACATAGTTTTTATAAATATTGTTTATTTTAAACTATTATAGTATTTTTGGCCTCCTGATATGAATAAACAAGATAATGAAGTATTAGGTGAAACAAGCACTATGTCCTGGCCTTCAATTTCATTTTCACAACAATCATCTTGCCATATGGCTTCAACATCAAATGAAAATCAACTAAATGCTTCTCTCAGAAAACAGGTAAAATGTTTCCTCTGTTTTTCCCGAGAAATTTGTAATATCTTGTTTATGTTGATCTTCCCCTAAAATTTTTTTTATTGGATATTACTTAGTGAGTATTAATTTCTACCATGCACATTTTGATTTATGGTGATTAGGTGCTTTCTTAAAACTATAACAGGACATTAGAGGATTTTCCTCCTATTTTTGCAGAGTACATCGTGTGGATTGTATTTTTTCTGAATTAATCATGTATAGAACTGAGGAATAAGTTTTGCCAAATATTTAGAATATCTTTTAACAATGATTGAAATAATAGAATAAGTATCATAAGTGATAGTTTTTAATAAGAGCTGGATTAAACATTTTTACTTTATGAAGTTTTCTCTCTCTTTAAATTTTCTTACTCTCAAACAGCAATACAAACTGTTAGTTATTTTAACTTTTCTTGAGACTAATTACAGTAAGTCTTTGACTTAGGGCCTGTACACAGTTAATTTGTTCCAGAACATTGTGCATAAGTAGAAATCATGTAAAGGCCTGTTCACATAGTAGTCCATTAGCGTAAGCGTAAAAGGTCAATGGAGTGTTCACAGATGTGATACAGGAGTCAACGGATGATGTCATAGTGCTCAGCTATATGATTGGTTAAAATTTAACACTTATGCTAATGGACTACTCTGTGAACAAACAGGCCTTAAGTCGAAATTTACCATCATTGTCATCATCACCACATTTGTGCTTTAAATCTTCAAAAATACTTAACGCTTTCGGTTGTATCAGTGCAAGATTTACTGGTATGTGTTTGCATTATAGACCCTCAATCCAAATTTATCAATAATTTCTCCATCGTTTCTATTAAAACACCTCTTTTCTTTAAAATAATCGTTGATTGCATAG
This sequence comes from Dolomedes plantarius, assembly GCA_907164885.2. Classification (NCBI taxonomy): domain Eukaryota; kingdom Metazoa; phylum Arthropoda; class Arachnida; order Araneae; family Dolomedidae; genus Dolomedes; species Dolomedes plantarius. The sequence continues at coordinate 62,462,324 of OU015494.1, read as the reverse complement.
GAACAGAATTCTTCACGTGTTACATAATCCAATCTTTATCCTTTATCATGGTTCTAACGGTCAATTCATTCATACTGTATATACACCTAATGTCTACAATCTTATTACCTTTTTCATGTCATTTAATAATTTCCAACTTTAGTTTCCATAGTAATTACGCATCTCTTTTTACATCTGCTTATGGTCTGTTCCTTTTTGCATTTATCGGACATCTTCAAAATGGTGGGATTTTTTTATGGGTTTTATGTCGTAAATTGTATTGTAAACTAACTTGAGTACTGCACACAAAACACATGACCATTTGTTGTCAACTGATGCCACTATTGTCACCACTAATCTGTATCAGTCAGTATCTGTCTGTCCACTAATCTGTATCAGTCTGTATTCACACGTTTACAGTTCTACTACAAAGTCATAGAACTGTGTGAAACAACTGAAGTCTACGAGAAAAAACAAAAATTGAAAATTACAACCGTGTATCTATGAATCTGCGTAACTAGAGGACTCACTGTACTACAGTGTATTTAATATGCTTCCTTAATGTATAAAGCTTTTAAAATTTATGAAATAAATTTAAAAGACAAAAACATTTATATCTTGATGTTATCAATTTATTTCTTTAGAATTGTCTATAACAGAAATAAGCCCATTCTAATGTATTTATTTGTAATTGGAAAGTGTAACTACAGAGTATTTTTATAAATGTCTATCTTCCCTTATGAATTATAAGGGAGATATATCAATTTTAGAATACTTTCAGTTATTAGCTGTAAAGAAATAATGTAAAAATAGTTATTTTATGAAATACTAATCCCAAATCAGCTTGAAAAAACTGTTGAATTAGAAGTGAAGCATGAATGAGTGGATAAACTTCCTGAAATAAGAGTTAACTATTTATTTGCAATCACTTGTCATACTTTTTAATGATACTAGTCACTTATTTTGTTCGATTTTAGAAAATCTTAGCAGAAGGGGGTGGGTGGTGGACTGAAATGTTGTAATTTTACTAGGCTCTCTCTCTCTCTCTCTCTCTCTCTATATATATATATATATATATATATATATAGTAATATATATATATATATATATATATATATATATATATGACGAGCTCGCTACCTACACCCTTCCCAGTACGTCGTCTTACATCCAAACTACTCCTTCTTAATCTATCTTTACTTAATTATTCAAGTTATGGCAGTCAATGAATTAAAAGGCCGGTGGCAAAGAACTACAATTAATATATCGAACATCGTTTATTTCCAAAATCTTAAGCTACCTGATTCAATCTGATAAATAAAATCCAACAGTCATCAAGCTTCCGCGCGACGCGTGACTGTCTTAATCAAGAGTTTCCCGCCGTCTGATTAAACGCTATTGTTTTTCTGCCATCCAAAGCCACCACGCATGCCCACATGATCTCTGTGACGCATACACCGGCGATGAACCATGGGTGTGGCCACAGATGTCAATCAATCCAAAGGGAATTTCCCCGATTTCTCTCGATGTATTTCGAACCAAGATATGAGAATAGTGGCGAATTACGCCACGACAATAAATTAATTACTAAGCCCCCTTTAAATTTAGAATAATTATTTCGTTCCCGCTTAAGTCCGACAACTTTCCCCCCGTCCCCCTGAAGGCACGCACACAAATGGAGTAGCTAATTCCATCCGGCAAGTCTTCAGAAGAGAAAACACTAAGATTATATTTCAAAATCCCAAATAACTATCAACCGAAAAAGATTGCTGAGTAGGGACGTCTCCCCAGTCAACACAAATTAAATTAAACCTAACCCAAAATTTTATCTATTCACGCCTAGCCAGATTGAATCGAGGTACTGATACATTTACACAAGTCTCCATTTGAGACACAATTGTCATTGACGAGCTATTAATCATCACAATATAAATTTCCAAAATTACAAAGATCACTAAAAAACACAATTATCATCAAATATTATTAAAGAAAAACACAATAATACCTCAATCACAAGTAAATATAGTAACCACTCAGTTCTTGTTAACAAATGTAGAAGTCCAAATCTGTACAACCAAAAATAAAAATATCAACTCTGTAAATCAGACGCTGTACATCACTCTTCATCTGTGCACAAAACCCAAAAACATATTTTTCGAAATTACATCATAATATTACACTTGTTTTATGAGATCCAAATTGATAAAATATACACAAAGTAGCTTAAAAAAGAGCGTTTAAACTTTTTTTTTTCTTGTTCCCTATATAAACAACACATAAAGTTTAACCACATATGTGGAGTCAAGAGGGTGTTAGGCACCCAACATGTAAAATCACTTAAGAAATGGATCTCTGAACTTACATTATTGCTATTTCTTTATACAAAAAAAGACACATCATAAAATTTTAACAACCCAATCAATAAAATCAAGAACACACAATTTGAATTTTAAAAATATATGAGAAACAGTAAATTGGAATCTAACAATGTATGTAATCAACTTTCAAAATTATCTAGATTACTCAAAGCAGTTTCTTTTCTCAATGCTTATTACGCACTTTTCCTGATCACTCAATGACTTACTTAAAACTAATCCTAATGACATGAGGAGGCATGTGAAACACGCTCATGCCCGGTCAAAACATTAATCATTTTATTATTTATTGACAAAACATGTTAAAAATTCACATTTTTCAATATGCTATCCAAATCTTACCAATTTCAAGGCCAAAATATTTCGTAACTTTCACATCTTACATTAATGCAAATTCCACACGTCATTTTTTTTTTATTATTATTATTTCGATATAGTAATATACACTTAACAATCAGAGGCCCTCCTCATTAAGCTTGCCGGTCGACCAAAAATATACACTATAAAAAATATTTAACACGATATTTATAAAAATGTAACTTAAAATACTACTCCATAACACTCAAATAAACACAAATATATACAAGGGATAAAAGACCATCGTCGCACCAGGAAATCAGAATCTGCAAATTTTTAAATGCTCCTAATTTAGTACATTACTTTGCTTCCCCCCCCTCCCCAAGAACAAGATAGATACACAATTTAATTCATAATAGTATAACTTTAAAACATTACGAATTGTGGTTAAATATCAATTAATTTTTCTTGAACATGAAATAAGTCTGCAAACTCAAAATCCTTATCAAATCAACAAACCTTCACAAAAACAACAAAATTTTTTCAGCAGTCATTAAATCCGCTGAGAAAAATATGAAAATTTTACATATCTTATCACAGATCTTTTTTAAAATGTGTCAGTTAATATTCATCATTTAACCCAATCCTCAAGTTGTGACTAAAGTTTAACATACTCTTCAGTGAAACTGGGTGGGAAAGCTCTATGCTTATAAAATTGTATGGGTTTCAAAACACAAAAATACTCATCAATAAATTAAAAAAACTTCAGATACTTCAAGAAACTTCAAACACTTCAAATATCTCATTAAATTCAAAACTAATCTCATCAAAATATAATATTTCTTCAAAAACCCATATCGTATTTAATACTCTGACACAGAATTATAATCAATGCACACATTATCGTTTTAATCAAACAGTTCTTTCGAAAACCAAGCTAACTCATTTCACATAAAAAAGTTTAATAAAACGGAGCTTACCGGACTTTAATTATCCCGTCAAACTAAAAAAAAAATTTTACTTTTTCTGCACGAATTTTTTATTTTTACACAAAATCTTCTTCTGTTCTCCGGATGATGTTTGATAAAAAGTCGCCTCTGCTTTAGATGACCGAAAACCATGGCGTTATCGTTTTGTTTTAAAACGCAGATCTGACAGAATTCCTGTTGCTTGGCAAATTCACAAACACGCACCGTTGTCTTTAAAACATAACTCACGCTGGTTGCAGAGTCGGGAGAGAAAAAATTACATAACTTCCTCGTTTCGAGGTCTTTTGGCGAAACACAGCGACACACCCACAATGACTCTCTCTGGGTGAAAACACTTTGAAGAACAACTCGTGCGCGCGATGATTCGACGACTGATGAAAATCGGAACGGCAAAGTTTTCCTCGCCGCGCAACGGTGTTGGCACAATTGGACACTCCGAAGACACAATGCAGCAAACAGCAGGAAAAGCGTTATTAATCCACACATTGAAGTCGAAACATCATCTAGGTCGAATGGTATCCCGACTGGAACTCTGCGACGGCAATCGTTGTCACTGGTTTCTGCACGAAGCATCAGCACGAAAATTTGCAGCTCCAAACCTAAATTTTACTCTACCAACGCGTCAACGCAGTCACGAGGGAGCATGACGAGAACTTGGATAAAAATTTTTATTTTTAACTTACATTTTTTAAGCTGTGGGGTGAATTATTTTCCCTCGCGCGATCCCAAAATCCTACCGACTGTTGACGAGCTCGCTACCTACACCCTTCCCAGTACGTCGTCTTACATCCAAACTACTCCTTCTTAATCTATCTTTACTTAATTATTCAAGTTATGGCAGTCAATGAATTAAAAGGCCGGTGGCAAAGAACTACAATTAATATATCGAACATCGTTTATTTCCAAAATCTTAAGCTACCTGATTCAATCTGATAAGTTAAATCCAACAGTCATCAAGCTTCCGCGCGACGCGTGACTGTCTTAATCAAGAGTTTCCCGCCGTCTGATTAAACGCTATTGTTTTTCTGCCATCCAAAGCCACCACGCATGCCCACATGATCTCTGTGACGCATACACCGGCGATGAACCCTGGGTGTGGCCACAGATGTCAATCAATCCAAAGGGAATTTCCCCGATTTCTCTCGATGTATTTCGAACCAAGATATGAGAATAGTGGCGAATTACGCCACGACAATAAATTAATTACTAAGCCCCCTTTAAATTTAGAATAATTATTTCGTTCCCGCTTAAGTCCGACATATATATATATATATAGTAAATATATCTAATATATATATATATAGATATATATATATAGTAAAGGATCACTCAATCATATTCTAGTAATTATGGTGTGGAAGAATGAACAATTTTCAGGTTCATCATGTTACCTAAGGAAGTGTCAAGTTCTTGATTGGCTATTAAATTTGATTTTAGGTTGACAAAAGTTGTTTAACAGGTCTATTAACAGCCTAAAAAATTATTTTTTGTATGCTTCACATCATTAGTTTCTTTTTTTTTACTGCTTCAGTGATCTTGTGTTAGTAAAAGTCTCTAGGATAATTTTCCATTTGTAATATTTATCATGTATGTTATAATAATTTAATAACTTAGCTTAATTTTAGAATGTTTTTCTATATTTAACAGTAGAGTTAGAATTTCTGTTTTGTTTATACTTTTGAAAAAAAATAAATGAAATACTAGAATACCTGAGTTACAGGCCTCCCAGTCTTATTATTCCTATCACTCTCTATTTCTAATGAATATAAAGATGGTTATGTAGGAATAAATATTTTAAATGAATGAAAGAGTAGTTGTTGAGGGAAAAAAGCATGCTGAGCAATGTGCAGCGCAAGCTATAATATATTCTTTGCATGATGGCTGGATCTTCTAGTGCTAAATTTATAACCTAACTGCATATTGAGGGAATTAGGTTATTGGTATTTACGTCACTCTGGTCAATACTGAGGAATTTTTATTGATGATAATATTCGTTTCCTAGATTTTCTATGTAATTCTTATATTTGTTTATGTAGGTAAAATTGTTCAATGATTTAGTTTATTTTTTGAGCTTTGAGATATTTTCCCATCATAAATTTGTAATTTAATTATGTAAGGAAAAAATAGAGTTATTTTTGCGTGTTTGGCAATGATTGTGACCAATCAGAGTGCTCTTTAATAGTTGAAGTACAACTGCTAATTATATAAAAATTTATTTTCAGATTTGAATCTTTTTAGGACACAATTTTTAACAGTTAAGAGAAATTTTCATTAATTGTCAAAATTTGAAAAGATTCTCTAAATCTTTTCTATAGAACAACTAATATACTTTTACATCGTTTTTAGCTGTATGTTACTATAAAATAATGCCATGAAGAAGTATATAGAGACATGCTAATTTTATTTATTGTAGTATATTAAGAATAATAATGTTTTTTTTATTGTATTAATGTTTTATATGATAATATCAATTTTTGAATTCTGTTTCTGAATTTTATTTTGCCTTCTATTCTTTAATTTCAGGATAGGGAGAAATCTGTGAATAATGATATGCCATCAGTATTGAATGGTGTTCTGTACAGCAGTGATTATGGACACCAAAATTCTTCAGTAGTTAAAGCAGCATCATCGTCTTCAAGCTCAAGCTCTGAATCTCAAAGTGATCCTTTGACTCCAAATATAAGCCAGAATATTTTAAATATTGCTGAAACATCTGAAAGTCAAGATTTATTTCCAACAGCAAACCACGTTATTCAAGGGATGAATTCAACGTCCAAAGGACCTATAAATCATCCCAGTCAAATGAATCATATTTCACAAGTATATCAAAATTTCCCCCGCAATTTAAGTACTCGCTACTCTATGAAATCATCATCCTCATGTCAATCAAATTCAAGCAATGATTGTTCATGTTCAGTCTATGATAACATTGGAAATAGTAATGCCAGTTATGAACGCATCACACAACTTAGAAATGGTCAAAATTTGAAATTTCATTGTCAAAAATTACATCCAACAGCACTTGTAGGTACTAAAACACAAACACTTTGTTTGACAAATCCAAAGTATATTAAAGAATGTTTTGAAGTAACAGAGGTACCTTGCACAGATAAACAGATGTCTTCTGATTTTGAAAAGTCTCTTATTGGGGCAGTCAGTTCTAATAGAATACCTTTATCACCAAATCTACAACATTTGTCAGCTCGCACAATTGCTGGTTTGTATGCTGTTGGATTATATCATGATTTGTTACCTCCTGATGTGAATGGCTGTGATCCAAACTCACTTGCTTTTACATCTAGTGTGAAATATCCTTCACATCTCTTTGATTCTCCTCATGATTCAGTATTTGAGGTTTATCATCCTTTTGACATAATTCGACGTAGGAGTGCTGCATCTGTATATGGAACAAATGATGTTATTTTTGATCCAACATCTGCATTTTTCTCTGTACCTCCTAGTTTTATAGGGATGCGTCCTTTACGGTAAGATGAACTAATTTCATTAGTTAATTTATTCATAATAAATTTGTATAAAATTAAATATTTTCATACATTATTTTAATTTTAGAGTAACAACTGAATATTGTCCATAGTTTATTTACTATTTAATTGTGTGTAATAATCTAAATAAAAGGAAATTAAAATTTTTTTATAAAAAAAAATAAAAATTGGGGATAGATTATTTAATGTATTTTCTTTATTTTTGTACTTTTTGTTATTTTTTGTTCTTATTCTTTTATTCACTATTTGTAGCAAAAAAAAAAGGAAATTAGAACATTTGTTCACTGACAACTTAATTGAAGCCTTATACATTGCTCACTCTCTCCATCTCTTTTTCCTTTTAAATATACCTCTAACATTCCCATTCTGCTAATTTTAAGCCCTAAGGTTTTTATGCTTAAATACGGAATATCTTACTATACATCTGCAATTTGCTTCTATGTGATAAAACTTTTATCCTGATGCATGACAAGGCAATATTGGCATATTAAATTACTTCTGATCAAAAGAAGATATATGAATAAAAAAGAAATTTCAAGGAAAAATTGATCAGAACAAAAATTTCTTTTATCCTCAGAAACTTTTCCCATCTTGCCTTGCTTCTTGCTGCCTAGATACCACTGGTGTCAGAACCACCATATTTCAATATCATGCTTTCCTTTAAAATTCAAAATCAATTATTTATCCTCAGCAGATCTTTAGGCAATTTAGAAAGCCTTGCTTGTATCCAAACAACTCAACACAAAAACAATTGTACATATTTTATGTATGACAGTTAAGTTGGTTAATTTTAAGACCTCCTTTCTTTTGGATTACAAAATCAAGTTTCGGATAAATTGAGTTTGTGAGGATTTTATAGCTTTCAGTTTGAAAGTTTGAATCAGTCTTTTTGCTAGTGGTAACAAATATATTTATATATAATTATGGAGTAAGTTTATAGTGATGATATAGTCTTGTAATGTTAAGCATTTATTTTCACAAGTGAGGTCCATACTATTTATTTCTTTTTGTCACCATTCTTTTTTTTTAAATTTATATAAATCCACTTCCTTCCTCCTAACTGATTCCTTTTATATATCTTGCAAGTAAGTAATAAAGATTCTCAAAAGACTCTATTCTGTTAGTACTGAGCATAAGTGCAGTTAACAGTTTTATTAAATTTATGGAACTGCTTATCTATATATTTTCTCTGTGATGCTGTAGAATGATTTCATTGAAGGCAGATAAGAGATGCATAAGTGTGTAGTTAGCTTTAGTTTAAATGTTTGATGTGCTAAAAAAAATTTGGTCCCTAGCTTGAATTATGGCCTTTCTCAGCGGTGATGCCTTTTGCAAAGTTGCATGCTGCAAAGGTGTTTCATGTTCTTTTCTTCATATTTCTGTAGTAACTAATGATGGGTTGAATTTCAGACGCAGTGGACCATCAAATGAGTTGCATCTCCGTCTTGAGGAATGCTATGAGCAATTTAGACACTTAGAAAAAGAGAGAAAAAAGGTCTGTAAAAAGTATTTATTTAAAGTTTTCATGAATCTCTAACTTTTCAACTCTCCACAATGTAAAGCAAATATGATTGAAAGAGAATTCTGAATTTTTAGTTTAACATTCTTAAAATTTGGGGTGTGGTGGCCCAGTTGGCAAGAGCAGCGAGCCAGTGATCTGAATGTCCCTGGTTTGATGCTCGTCACTGCAAATCCACCACAAATGGTAATAAGGGCATGTAAAATAGGTTGTGGCTACAATGTCCTCCATGTTCTCAAATTTACCTCTGAAGGTATGGGGTTAAGTGTTCCGGTCTCGTCACTTGACTTGGTTCAAAATTATTGGACCGATGTTCTTTGAGGTCAAGTCAGACTTCAGCCCTAGTGGTACCTTGCCCTAAAGTGAAGCTGCTTACTACCCTTCGCCAAGGGCCTAGGATTTTGAGGACCTAGGTCCTTTATGACTTGTATAGGCTTTCCTACACCAAGGAGATTGGAAACAACAACACATTCTTAAAATGAAGATAGTTGTGCTGTGCAAAACTATACAGACAACTGTTTGTAAATTAGCAAAAATCCATGACTGATTTTTGTTGGAATACCTTGTGCAGAACATCATAAATTTATAACAATCCCATTGCATTTTAAATTATGGATTTTTCCAATATTTGTTACACTGTATCTAATGCATAAATTAATGTATAATAGTTTAGTACACTTTCAATCTTCTGTTGCTAACTTGAAGCACCTTGAAAAATAGCTTTAATCATTTGAACCATCATTTGTGAAAGTACTGAAAGAAGTGACTGTTATGAGGGGTACCAGAGATACCCCTTTGCGTTGTGTAAAATTAGGGAGGTGAACTTCAAAGGGAACTATGCTTTTATAAATAAAAATAACAACATTTATTATACAATATTTTACAAGAAAAGGTCAGGTTTACATATTATATTTAAGATCTTGGTTAGACATATTTAACAGAATTAGGGCATACTTCACCCGCTTCCTGCGGCAGAACCATTACGGGTCGAGTGAAATAAAGTCTCGTAATCTCTCAAATTTCTCGTAATCTCTCAAAAGGCATGGAGCACTATTTAAAGGGGAAGAAATTGACCAAACTGGGGAGGTTTTTGATGACACAGCAGAGCAGGCGTCGTTGAGGCACTCACTACCAGAGGAGGCTTTAGGCATCGGGCTAAAATCATGGGCCCTTCATTGAGGAGGCAACAGAATCGGCGCTGGCGGTGAACACGGACACTCTCGCCATTTTACGGGGTGTCTTTTCTTTTCCCAGGGTATCTTCGCAGCTCGCTACCTCAAATCGCTCTCTCGCTCTCCCTCCGATCGTCGTTTTCTCCCACACTTTCGGGCCTCCCCAATTTTTGATTATAACCTCCTCCCCAGGTCAGTATTCACGTAAATTTATTGCCTCTTCGAGTTTTTATTCGAGAGCAGGAGCTCCGACATCCCACGGTGACCCACGTGGTACTCTTATTTCCAAGAAAATGAATGTCCGTTGAGTTTCCTGGAATTTCTTTCCCCCGTCCTGACGAATTCCGGGGGTTGCGATGTTTCTTGGAAATTGGTGCAGTTCCATCCTTTTTTCCAATATGGCCGTTTTATGCCCCGTAATCGTGTTCGAAAAACAAAATGGCTATGACGTTGGAAGGAGTTCAAAATGTCAAATTGTGGATCCTTCACAACAATTCACTCCCCCCCCCTTTTTTCTAGGCGTGCTGGCACGCTACAGTCTGTAGGGGTTGAACGGATTGGCTCCATTCGCTTCAGCAAAAGAGACTCCAACTGCACAAAAGTCACACTGGCAGTAAAAAATCATGAATGAATCACATGTAAAAGTTCAGGAGGTCAAAATCTCCCCTTATAGTGCTGCAAGTTTTAATAATTAAAAAAAAATCGAATTTTATCAAGTTTTCTTTAAGTTTACATTAACTCTGACCCACATTAACTAACATCATAGAAATTGGTATGCATACCTGTAAAACAATAATAACAAAATATGGCTCGATCAAACATGTGATCGGAGATTAAAATATAAGAAAAGGTTCTCTTACAGAATAGAAATCTCTACGCTTAAATCGTACAGCGAAGATGAAGTTTTCAAAAACATTGTGATGTGCATAATCGCCATCATGTGTTTAACCGCGGAAAGAGCAAAAATGTTCTCTTTTCCTTACGCGGCCATTGTGTAAAGCATATAATGTGCTATCCATGCATTCAATAATAATAGTACTAATAATGATAATAAAATAATAAAACACAATAATAAACATAATACCCGCTAATCTTTTAATAATATATATATATATATATTTTTTAATTTTAAATTTTCTTTTTTTTTTTTTTTTTTTTTTTTTTTTTTGTTGTTTATTTATTCATTCCCCAACGAAATTGACCAAATTTGCTCTATCATCAGATTTGTACATAAAACATCGTCAAATGGAATTTAAAGTATGCGCACAAATGAACCCACGACGAAAATTCTAAAGTCTGCTAAGTTTCCTAAAAAAAAAATTATATAGATATCTCATAGCACTATAACAGAAGACGAAGAGTTAAGAAAGAGAGAGAAAAAAAACTTATTTTTGCCAAGATAAAACTTAACCGAAAGGAGAAAAAAATTTACTTGTTACAACTCGGTTTTCAGAAGCCCATCGTTAATACCCTATAGTTGATCAGATTATATGTGAAAAACGAATGAGTTCGTCAAACTGAGCCTACCCATGTACGCAGCCACTGGTCAGACATTTTTTGAGAATGGCCAGTTCCCAAACGTTGTCAGTGACTCCCACACGCGCGGCGGGAGAAAAAAAAAATTGTAGTTTAGGTTTTTGGGGTTCGCTGTCGAAGAAAATATCTAGTTTGAATAAAGGCGTTTTTGACTGATGGGTTGCCCCCCGAAGATTAATGGCTGCGAGACATCTGTCTGATTCTCCTTTGGCTGAACATTAGCTACCTGTTCCTGTGTCAACTGCGCTCCCGCGACTGTTCGCAAGGTTCAAAATATTCGTCATAGGGGAAAAAATTCTCTTCCTCATTTTGGGGGGTCATTTTCGAGAACGGGGAAAATGTATCCTGCGGGTCCTCCGAACGTTGCCGGTTATCGGGTCCTTTGGACGCAAGTGCTCTCGTCGCTCAGGCAATTCGTATATTCGATTGATATTACAATTTATGTCCGTAGCGTATGGGTCCGCGATTAGCCGTAATTTGTAATTGTGGGGCGTAAGGCGATTCGTAATTCTATAAGGTCCCCTGAAGGTTTTCTTACCGATAGCCGATTGATGATTACGCACAAAGACTTTTTGCCCGATAATTAGGGTTTGGGGTTTCGCCTTGAGTAATTGTCTTTCTTCTTGCTTTTCCTGTGCGGTTGTCATATTTCTCAGCGCGTTTTCATATGCCTTGTCATAGCTCTAATTTTTTCTGCTGCGTAATCACCGAATAAAGGCGGTGGATCGATATTTAAAATTGTCCGTGTCTAGAAATAGAGGAAGATCCCTACCAAAAAGAGGGGAAGTTTGGCGTCTCCTTTGTGCGGAATGCTGAGTGGCATTATAAATACATTTGTTGCATGATCATCGCCTCTTCCCAAGAATTGTATTTTTTCGCCGCACACCGCATGGCGTGTTTAAGTTGAATGTTTATGCGCTCGGAGGCCCCATTGCATTGTGGATTAAAAGCTGAAGATAACATGGCGGATATATTTAATTTTGAGCTAGAATTTTAAAAAGTGTTGTATGTAAATGAGTTCCGCGGTCAGTAAGTATTCGCTTCGGTTTACCGTAAGGCGGTGATATACCATATAATTTTTGAGCGACCGTTTCCGCCGAAATATCACGAGGGGGAAAAGTTCAATATGCTTACTGAAGTGGTCTAACACTGTGAGGATGTATTTATTTTGTTTTTTTTTGTAATTGGAAACGGCCCGACAATATCCAGCGAGATGAATTCACCGGGAATTGAAGGCAACGGGACTCTTCCTGGTGGGACGGAGGGGGACTCCTTGAATGAACGGCATATTTCGCAGGAAGCTACGTAATTTTGAGTGTCAGCGTATGCGCCTATCCAAAAATAATGTTTTGACAGGATGTCAAAGTTTTCTGGACTCCCTGATGCGTGATGTGCGACAATTTAAGTGCCTCAGCCTGAAGTGAGCGAGGAATGACGATTCGATTTGGGATGCTCATTCCCTCGAGGAATAGTGTGTTGGGCACGAAATATTAATAAATTGTGTGTGGGTCAATGTAATAACTTGTGTAAATTCTTGGAGATAATGGGATCCCGCATTATTAAAGCTTTGCGTATTGCCCCTAATGTAGTATCTTTTAGTTGTTCTTGCAGAATTTTTTTCTGTCGTAACGGCCCGCTATTGGGACGACGTGAGCGTATTATCCCCGGGTCTTTGGCTCTTCATCGTCATCGGGATCCGCTATCAGAGGATCTCTCGAGATGTAATCCGCGAGCAGGTTTTCACTACCTGGGGCCATGTATGAACTCGAAGTTAAAACTGGGCCAGTTCCAACAACCACCTGAAATCATATTCGCTGGGTATAGTGAGACTCAGATGGTATTGTAAAGGTTTGTAATCAGAGAGTATAAAAATTTTGATCCGTAAAGGAAATTTTTTGAAATGTTTAACGCCGTAGTAGATCGCCATTAACTCCGATTTTATTGCTGCGTATTTCTGTTCGGCGGAGAGTTCAGAATTTTACTATAGTAAAGTAGGGCTGTAGTGTATTTTCGCCTTCCTGCATAAGGACGGCGGAGATGCTTGTTTTGGACGCGTCTGTATTTAGATAAAATGGCTGATTAAAATCCGGCTGTAAAATAAAGGGTTTTTCAAAGAACCGTCATTGGATGCTTTTGAAAGCTTCGTCGCACTCTACGCTCCATTTAATCTTACCCCTTTCTGAGTTAATTTATTTAATGTTGCTGACAGCTCGGCATAATCCGGTATGAGTGACGATAGAAATTACAGAGTCCCAAAAATTCTTTAGTTTTTTAAGGGTGCGAAGTCTTGAATGACAAATTTTTTGTGTATTTTGAATCGAAGGGCTAAGGCCTTTGTTTGATATTGTGAATCCTAGGTATTCCATTTTCGTTTAAAAAAATTCGCCCTATCTGGGGACAAAGGGAGGTTGTATTTTCTCAACCGATCGAACACTAAAAGTAGTTTTCTTTCATTTCGGAATAGGAATTGGCCGCCAGAAACTATATCGTCTATATATGCGTAGATATCCTCACTATTTAAGCCATTCAAACATATATCGATTGCTTGCTGGAAGTATGCGGCGCTATTTTTGTGACCCGAAAACTAATCTGTTGTAATGAAATTCCAAACTCTGACGTAAAAGCCATTTTTGGCGTTCCGACTCGGGCAAAATAATTTGGTTAAATGCGCTATGAAAATCTAATTCGAGAAATATTTGTATCTGAAATTTTTGGAGTATGTCTTGGATCTTGCAGCGGGTATTGGTATACTCTGAGATTTGTTAATTAGCCTCAAGTCGCATACTAGGCGAAATTTGTTTGGTGGTTCTTTTTTACAAGTAATATAGGTGAGGAATACTGTGACGTGGTTAGAGAAATAATTCCTGCATCTAAGTAGGGTATCTAAATTCCTTTTCTGCTACGGACCCTCAGTGCGTAAGGGATTTTCGTATGGGCGCGCATTACTATGATAAGGGTGGTTTCAGGTGAATTTCGGGTTGATAATTTGAGACGTCCCAGTGTATTCATATTCTTGAAATACGTCCGCGTATTTCAGAAGAGTTCCTGCAAATCCTCTTGTTGTTCGTGCGGCAAATGATTTAAATTAAAATCGGTGACTTGCAGTTCCTTTCGCCGAATCTCGGCTACCGTGGATATAGAGTTCATGTGTTGTACTTCCCCGATTTCTTAGATTCGATGGGTTATCATACTGCGGATTGGGGGTCAAATTCCCCCGACGGTTGTTTATTTTTGTGAGTACATCTATTTTTTGTAGTAATTAGAAATAATACTAGATTGTTATCTTCACCTCCACAATTGATAAATTTGGTTGAACATAAATTTCATGTTTAAACTCCCGAGGCGAAAACTTAATGACTGGTCATTACAGTAGTTATTCGAGCAGTACTGTTGTACCAACATGGAATTATTAGGTTCTATAATGCCTTTTCGGATATTCGAATGGAGAGTGAACTTGATTTGACGGCACCGAGGCTAAGGAATTATTTAGCGGTATTGTATATCCGTATCCTAAGTGTGTTATCATGAGTTCCAAAATGGCATGATTTTTCTTCAGGAAATCAAAACCCAAGATTCCAGAGAACTCCTGAATGAAAGGCGCGGTCGTGACGTAAACATTTGCCTAAAATGGTTGTTACCGATTTAAATGGAAATTTCCACGCAATTCGAGTACTTTAAATCGTTGCCAGTTAGTGTTTTTGATGCGACTGATCGAGTATATGAATTTACACTTAATATATGTCGTATTTCGTTGAACGTTCGTATGCCACGCCGCTGACCGAAGCACTTGAATCAATCAGAAAGGTAGCCCCTGTCTGGGTAGTAAAATTCACGTAAACCGTAGGGAGTTCAAGGTTACCCCCTAAATTCGCGTTAGAGAAAATCCGTTTCCGATTTACGCCTACATGGTCGTTTGAAGTCCTTATTCTTGTTCCTCCGCGGAGCTTTCAAATACCCGGGGAATAACATAGTGTTGACTTGAAATTCCCCTCCTTTCTATAAAAAATGACTTTTGTCCTGTGTGGAGTGATAATAACGCGGACCCCCGTTCGTGTGTCCGGTTTTGATGATAGGGATTCTTTCCCCCCATTCTAACGTCCTGTGTTCGACCGTAACGGCGAGAGCCAGTCCTTTGTCCTGGGGAGTAAAAGGTTGTATTATGGGGTTGGTAATTTTGGCTATTGGTGTGCTCCCTATTATAGTGCATGCAATACGCAGAAAGTGGCTCGTTTGACCACAATAGAGGCAAAATTCGGACATCGTTTACCGGTTGTGAGTTGAATAAGAGTCTTCACTGAATCGCGGTCTTTATTTTGCGGACGGTGGTTTTCTAGGTGCAAGTATTATTCTTGCGTTAGAGACTCAATAATTTAGTGTTTTGTTCCTGCTGTATTCTTTGCATCTCGAGCAAGGCGGCAGTGTTAGGGTCAATTTGAGAACTCGAATTATTGGGCTCGGGCGTCGTTTGCATTTCTATTTCAACGCTTTGCGCATATTTGACTGCCTCGGCAAACGTAGATGGGTTTAGTTTTTAAAACTTCACGCTTCAAGTTATTATTTAGGGTGTCCAGAAATTTTGATAATTTTAACTACCTCAGCTGACGCGAAATCTACCTCAAATAATTTTGGGTGGCGGTTTGCAACCCTATACGGTAATGTTTTAACTAGCTCGTTCTCCTGCTGACGTAGATTGTTAAACGCTGTGTGTAAAGTCTGTGCGTTCGGTTTTCTCCGAAAATTTTTTATCAGTTGATCCTTTACTACGTCGTCGATTGTTCTTCGCGTAGTTGGGAGAACATGTATGAATTTTAGCGCATTACCTCTTAACGCGACTTAAGAATGCGATTTCTTCTACGGGCGACCATTGTCCCAATGTTGCTAAAGCATTAGCGGAGGTGAGATATGCAAATGATTAGAATTCAGCGCAGACGCACATCACGCGCGCCTGTGCGCCACTTCAAAGCGCTATTTCATGCTTGGAGATTTCGACGATTTCAAGTTCGGCAATTGTGTTTTTCTGTGTGGTTTTTAAAAAAACGATCAATTATGCCTCGTCGAAAACAGCGTATCCTCTTTTGAATCAAGTATCTGAGTTCGACAGAGGAAGGATAGTGGCCTACCGAGATTGTGGATTATCTTTCAGGGAAATCGGTAGTCGTGTTGGACGAAACCAAACAACTGTAATGCGGATATGTGATCGTTGGATGCAGGAGGGTACGACGGACCGACGGTTCGATCGCATCCACCTCAGCCGCACCACTTCACGTGATGACAGGCAAATGTGCGCATGGCAGTGACGGATCGCTCAGTCACATCACGAACCATAGCACAGCACATACAGTCTGTAACGCATCATCCAGTGTCTGCGCGTACCATTCGACGCCGTTTACAGCAGAGTGGTCTGTCCGCAAGACGTCATTGCTTGTGCTACCCTTGACGCAGAAACCACAGACGTCTCCGCCGCAATAGTTCGATGACAGAAGGATGTGGACGGCAGAATGGAATGAAATTGTCTTACTGACGATCACGCTTCTGTCTGCAACACCACGATGGTCGCATTCGAGTCTGAGACACCGTGAAGAGAGGATGCTGGACAGCTGCGTTATGCCACCGCCACACTGGTCCTGCACCGGGTATTAGTATGGGGCGGTATTGGATATCACTCTCGCACAACTCTAGTACGCATTGCTGGTACTTTAAACAGCCAGCGCTACATCTACGAGGTGTTGGAGCAAGTTGTCCTTCCTTACCTTCAGGGCTTGCCCACAGCATATTTCAACAGGATAATGCGCGACCACACATGGCACGCATTGCCCAACGGTTTCTTCGTCAATCGCCAGATTGAATTGCTTCCCTGGCCGCCTCGCTCTCCGGATCTTTCGCCGATAGAAAACATGTGGTCCATGGTTGCTCTACGATTGACCCAGATTCCACTCCCCAGCTGCCACAGCAGATCAACTTTGTCAACGCGTGGAAGCTGCTTGGTCTGCTGTACCCCAAAAACTTCATCCAAAGTCTCTTTGAATCAATGCCGAGGCGGTGTGGCAGCGGTGATCTCCAACAATGGCGGCTACTCTCGCTACTGATTTTGGCAGGAACCACACTTCACAGAAGTCTATAAATTTAATCATTTGATACTTGGTTCAAACATGTTATCTACAAAATAAATTCTGTTGTGATATTCTTGTCTTTCTTGGTGTTGCAATTTGGTGAGGCAGCAGTGTATATATGAACCATAAGCACCTTGCACGACATTAAAAAGCTTTTTGCCAAGATAGCACAAACAAAAATTTTAGTATGCCCACGTTTTGAACTAAAGTAAATATGTATAAAATACCCGGCAAATCCTGGTCAAAGCACCAATATATGTTATGAGGGGTACCAGAGATACCCCTTTGCATTGTGTAAAATTAGGGAGGTGGACTCCAAGGGAACTATGCGTTTATAAATAAAAATATCAACATTATTATACAATATTTTACAAGAAAAGGTCAGGTTACATATTATATTTAAGATCTTGGTTAGACATATTTTAACAGAATTAGGGCATACTTCATCCGCTTCCTGCGGCAGAACCATTACGGGTCGAGTGAAATAAAGTCTCGTAATCTCTCAAAATTCTCGTAATCTCT
>OU015494.1:62249322-62439322 GCA_907164885.2 Dolomedes plantarius | reverse complement strand
TCCGGTTTTCGGTTTTCGGTTCAGAGCCCCGATTTAAATATACTAATGACTGGGATCCCTATTCGGTCTACACGACGTCTGAACAAGTGTATTAGTATTAGAACAACTATATTTTTACGAAGGTTTAACCGAACGAACCGAAGAATACCGAACGACTGTACGAATCATTTCCTGTGGCTGCATGTTGTTTTACGATTCAAGAAATTTAAAATATAACAAATATTTTCATATATTACTTGAGCCGCAATAAACTTCTTGAAGAGCCGCATGCGGCTCGCGAGCCACCATTTGGCCACCGTTGATATATACTATATATAGAGAGAAAGATACAATAAAACTTCTCTATGGCGGCCAGCGATGGTTCCTCAAAAAAATTGGCCGTTTGGAGGGGTGACCAAAAAGAGATACCGTTCATAACATTGGCTCAAACGATTCTTGAACCGGTTTCAAACAAAATAGGACCGTTTAGAGACGTTTTACTTACTTACTTTCTCTCTCTCTTTCTATCTATCTATCTATCTATCAATCTCTCTCTCTCTCTCTCTCTCTCTCTCTCTCTCTCTCTCTCTATATATATATATATATATATATATATATATATATATATATATATATATATATATATATATAGTTGAATCTCGATCGATCATTCTCCGAATCATCGTTTTCCTGTATGTGTCGTTTATTTCACCCAGTCCCGATGATCATATTGCTTTGTTATGTTCCCGTATCTATCGTTTTCCCGCATTTATCGTTCAGTTCTGTCGGTCGCTTGAAAAACGATAGATCGATATATATATATATATATATATATATATATATATATATATACAGAGAGAGATATACAATAAAATTTCTCTATGGCGGCCAGCGATGGTTCCTCAAAAAAGTGGCCGTTTAGAGAGGTGACCGAAAGGAGATTTCGTTCATAACATTGGCTCCATGGATTCTTGAACCTGTTGTAAACAAAACAGGACCGTTTAGAGAAGTTTTACTCTGTCTCTCTGTGTGTGTGTATGTATATATATATATAATATATATATTTGACGGCCCCTTTTTTTAACCATGACTGGCCGCCATAGAGAAGTTTCACCATATATATGTGTGTGTGTGTTTGTTTGTGTTTGTTCCAGCCTCACTCTGGAATGTTTCGAGCAATTTCAACCAAACTATTCAACCAAGCAACAGCCAAGCAATTTCAACCATTATATAGTGTTTTAAGTTAAAATTTTAAGTTTAACACCTTCAATACTTGAGGGGAAGAGAAAATTTAAGATTAAAAAACTAAGCAATTATTAAGAATAAGAATTTAAGTTAATTATTTTTTCAAATGTGTACCAATGCATTATGTTTTTCCATTTTAAATCTGCTATATATATATATATATATATATATATATATATATATATATATGTGTGTGTGTGTGTGTGTGTGTGTGTGTGTGTGTGTGTGTGTGTGTGTATAAGAAATATTTTTAAAAATTTGATGTGAAAAGGGACTTAACCCTCAAAAGAAAACACGGACTAACTGATCACTGCATCTCTGGAACCATAAGACCTAAGAAGCTGAAATTTTGCATGGTGGCTCATCTAAGGCCCTAGGTACTAAGAAAGCTAAAAACTCCAGAAGGGGCATAAGGCGCCCAAAATTAAGAAATAAATATAAATCTGAAAACCCTTATTTAATGTTGGATTGGGGTCATTAAATTATAGGGTTATCTCCTCAAAGAAATGAAAACACTTTACTACTGAAGTTATGTATTCCGTTGTGAAGCACGGGTATTTAGTTTTAGGTATATATAGGAAAAAAAGAAAAGGTAAGTAAATATATACAGGACAGATATACGAAAACTTTCTTTCAAGTTCATCTTTAAAGTATAAGAAATATTAAGAACGAATCAATGGAGTTTTGAATGTATTGAAAAATTTCATAAATGCATTAAACACCGTTGTCTGGGGCCTAAACTATATCAACTAGTTTGAAAGTATTTGCTATTATTAGTTACTATTATATTTTATCGTTATTTGTTGATAATTTCGTATTTTTACTCTGCCTCATTTTGGCGCCTCTTTCAATGTCTTATCCATGGGACCCACCATATTTAGAGAAACTTACAACAAAAACAATCTACCGTTTAATTATTCTAGAATTTCTACATTTGTGTCATGTGAAAACTTTTCAATAATCATGCACAGTTATTTATAGTACTTTTATATATATAACTTATATATATAGTACTTTTATATATATAACTTATATATATAGTACTTTTATATATATAACTTATATATATAGTACTTTTATATATATAACTTATATATATAGTACTTTTATATATATGTACTTTTATTATACCTATATTAGACAATTTTCTCAAGATATCGAACCTTTTCTGAAGTTTATGTGCAAGAAGTCAGTGTTTGTTTACTTTAACGCACACAAAGACGACATCAGGAAGAATGGTTTTTAATTAAGAACATATAAATTAAAGGGGAAAAATGTAGTTCTCACTATGTTTAGATAAAATAATTCAAAATACGTTTTAATGGCTCTCAAATTTTAGAAAATACAGATACGTTATAGCATTAAAGTTCCGAATATTATAATACACAACAGATAAGCAGTTTTCTTTTAGACAACAAATTACTAACTTCAACAGAAGGATAAAGTAAGATGTGGCAGTTTTCGACCTGTATTCGCTTGAATTGGAATAGGTTGAAATTTGTGATAGTTGAACATAAAATATCTAAAATTGTTATTACAGTCATGTTTTATAATACATACACAGGATACTTATTAGCAGCAAACGACTGATGATTTCCAAATGATTAAATCGAAGTTACAATTAAAGATATCTGCAATATCTCCCCGACGTGCGATATTGTAGATATCTTTAATTTATCGGAATCCTATGAGCAATTCCTTGAAGATTCAAAGTTTTCTGAGATTATTTCTTTTAAACCTAATTTCATTATCACAGACAAATCCCAATTTTTCAGTATTAAAATCCTTAATTTACTATTGTCTGTAGTGAACTCATATTAATAAATAGTTTCAAAGTAATAACTTTCTCTCTGTAGATAAGGATAATTTACAACATTGTTTCAAGACACAAAATCAGAACTTTCTTTCAGTAAAATTTATATTTTGTATATTTTGCTTTGTTTAATTTCTCGTTGATTTTGTGAAAGTCGGGTCTTAATTTTACATTTATGCTTATGGCGGGACCCATCGTAGCCGTGAGTTGATGGCAAAATCAAGCGTTAGGACTGTTTTAAATTTTCGCCCGCTACAACCAGCAGTTTGCGATTTCTTTGGATTTTCTGTCGGGGGTTATTTGGAAAGGCAAGGATATCGCATGACCCCCTTTGGAAAGCGCATGACCCCCTATAGAGATACGGTCATTACAATCCCTCAAACTGTCAACCCTAAGGGGGGTGGAATTCTCGAACTGTCAACTGGACTCCTCCCACCACAAGAGTCGGGAAGGAATAGAAATGGGAAAGGAGATATTTTTTTTTAGTACATAGCCACCTTAAGGGCCAGTTGCCCTGATGTTGGTCGTTGCAGCTATTTTTTTCTTTTTAATCATTTTATGAACCAGAAACTTTTTTCCTCTATGAAAATTCATTAAATGCTTCTTAACAGACCATTATCATATTTTCCAACAATCAGGCATCTTTGATATGATTGGCTACAGTGAGTGTTGAAGAACATTGAAGAAACTTCCCTCTTAGGCAGTATTTAATTCATGTATCTACATGATGTGAGGAAGTTTTATATTCAATGATTTCCGTACCAGATTTGGAAGAAGAGTTATAGATACAGTAACCACCGCTTATAGTGATCAGTGGTTATAAGAATCAACCGTTTATAAGAATCAATATCGCAAAAACAAAAACAAATGTATTATTTCCATGTTAAAATTTCCGCTTTAAAGAATCAATCCACCGGTTATAAGAATCAGTTTGCAATCTTCGCCTTCCTTTCATTTTTCCAAAAAATGCCACTTGAACTCTCAAAAGGTACGAAATTCTTTCTTAAGTTTTTGAAAAGAAAGATTGATAAAACTTTGGGGTGGAAAACAGTCGTAAAATACATTCCTTTAGCCATAACATAAGAGTTTCTCCTTATACGTTTTTGCTAAACACTGTCTTATTAGCTTTACCCAGGGGCATCTAACCCGCCCGGATCCGATTTCGCTTTTCTCCAGACAGGCACTCCTTTTTTCCCACCACTTACTTCCTGGTTGCGGATTTCTGGACCCTGAAACACATAAATCTTCCGCAAAGTGTCCACCATCACTTACGCAAACGGGACAGTGGATTCAACACTTCAAACCCTGAAACGTAAACGGATCCATTTTGCTGAATCAGATGAACCAGATGCTGAATCAAACGTTTCACGGTTTGATTCAGAATCAAACCGTGAAACGTAAGCTATAAAGTGAATATAACGAAGAATTTCGTTATATTCCTTTTAGGTTACTAAATTAACGTTAAATCTTAGTTAAATTAATTAAATACCTCAATTTGCTAGTTTTCCTAATAGTTACTTGCTTACTTTAACTTGGTAAAAGTGTTTGAAAAATAGCACAGTTTAATTTTTTGTTGGTTCCCCCAAAGTGTGGGAATCTCGCTGGTTATCTCTAAGCTTAAGCTATTTTTGTGTTCTGGGAAAATAGCCCATTAAAATCAGTCCGTTTCTTTTTGAAAATGCCCTGTGGGTCTTTAGAATTGGATTCCTTTTATGTATCGGCTAAGTTTCTAAAAAGAGCGGATATTTAGACTTCCGGCAGTACGCTTAAATTGCACTGTTATTGCTATTTAAAGCCGCCGTTAATTTAAAGCCGTTCATGAATTTAAATTTGCCGATCGACTGTCACCTTGTTAAACACCGACAGCCTTATCCATCTGTTAAAAAGCTTCCGGGCACTTGCTAGCCGTGGGAATCTGGCCACGTGGGTAGGAGAAGACGCTTGATAGTTCTCTCCTTCCTTCTTCCAATTAAAAATTGCGCCTCCTACGTCACTTGAAGGCTTGACCAATAGGGTGTTTGCACCATTCGCGCTCTTCGCCGTTGGCGTTTGTCTTTTTCCGTTTTTGGCGATAAATCGCTGTACCCTGTTCTACCGGCTGTTCGTACGGGAGGAGCAAAAAAAAAAAAACTCCGCCGATCCTGTACGCTGTCTCTCAGCTACTTTTCCCTACGTTTGTGTGGTTTGGCGATTTTTCTAGTGTTCCGGTAACTCTTCTCCCCTGACTTCTCCTGCTTCCTCGGTGGAAAAAATTTAGAGTTAGCCATATTTTTCGCCGAGAGTAGGATCTCTTAAAAATTGGCTTTAAAAAGCTCCCGGGCAGACTTGGCTTTGCCATTTTCTGTCTTGGGAAGCTATGGGTAATTAATTTGTGTTAGCTCTTCAAAAATGTCTGAATTTTAGACCTGAACGGTCATTTTTTTATTATAAGCTAATGTAAGCTTCTAACTATTTTTGTAAAGTTATATATAATAATCCAGACAGAAAAATAAATATTTTTTTATATATAACAAATGCTTTGAAAGATTATTTTAGTTTACCAGCTTAATGCTAACATTACAACTGCTTACCTGTACCTTTTTTTTACGATTAATACAAAGTTTGCACTATAATATCAGACGTTGACGTGCTAGTCTGAACTGGGGTTATCGCCGCCAACATAGTGTACTTTTTCATCTATACGACACCGTTCTACTGATTGATGTACGGAGGAATCATCTTTTAGCACCTTTGATTTTTTTACTGGAAGACTCTTATCATCCTGCCGAACTGTCGGTCTCCTTCTTCCGTGGACGAAACTTTTGTCGTGCTGCAGTGTATCGTGCCGTGTGGAACTTTTGTCCGAAATTGTACTCCTCCAGATATATTCGGGACAATTCTTCATTATTCTACAATATAGACTGATGTCTCAGCAATATTGTTTCTTCGATCTAGAGTGATTCCGTTTCTTCATTAAGACTTTCAGCGTCCATTTAGACTGATCAATGACTCCACCAATTTAGTCAACAGTGCAGAATAATCAATTGTACAGTGAATCTTCGTCTGAGACTGTAATAAGCATACGTCGCTAGTATTCACTTTAGTTTTCTAACAGAATTGCCAGTTAGTGTTAGAACTTTTTGATAGTCGAATTCAAATATGATAAAAACAAGGAAAACTCTTAGTTTTTCTGAAAAACAGAACTTGTTAATTAGATATGATGCTCTTCCAAAGTGTAGTCAAAGAGAAGCTGCCTCTTGGTGATTTTATAATCATGTGTTGTTACTTATAGGTCTAGAAATTGAGTTATAGTATTTGTTTAGAAATTGAGTATTTTTAACATTATAAAAAATAATTTTAATAAATGATAAATAACGTAAATTAAAGAGTATTTAATGGTAAATTATGTATATATGTGCCTGTGTGTTTATATATATGTACAAGTATATATTTGTGTATGTGTGCCTGTCCAAAGGGAAGTTTCGGTTATAAGAATCAACCGCTTATAAGAATCAAAAACAGTAATAACAAACGTGATTCTTATAAGCGGAAATCACTGTATTTATGCATTAAAATGGCTAGTCATTGATGGGATTTACAATATCAGAATTTCTTTGTAAAGCTGAATATTTTCAAAAGATATTGCTTAAAACTTAAACTCTGTTCATAGATTGAAATTGTAATCAAAATTTTCAATCTATTTAAATCTTCTGAGAGTACTTTCCCCCCCTGTCATCTAAGAAATTGAAATGAGAGAATTTATCCTTGTAATGAGATTATTAAAAAAAAACAAAAAACAAACTCTTCTCCATATATGTAATCAAAAGCAGTATCATTGAAGCTGTGATGCTATATTTGATTTTGTAATCTAGCATCTTTTCCTTTCCTCAGTATTATTGAAAAATGGTTTCTTTAATCTTTAACAGCTTATTTTCCAAAACATGTTTCTAGGTTTAAGCACATATTTCTAAGAAAATCTTTTTAAAGAAATCTCTTGTATGATGACAGGTAAAATAAACTCAAAAAGGAGTTAAGTTTATTTGTTTATTTATTTATTTTCAATTTTATAGACTGAAGCTGAACTTGCTCGCCAAAATCCAGGTAAAAAAGTGTCAAGCACAAACACTATCCCTATTCCACGGCTGACAGCTAACCCATCACGAGTAGATCGTTTAATAATTGATGAATTGAGAGAACATGCAAAAGTAAGTGTATTATTTCTTTTTGAAATTCACTCAGCTATAACTTCAATTTTTGTGAATTCAAAATTGTAAAATTATATCTTATTCTTGTTATAACAGATTTTCTTCAAAATAAAAGCAGTGAAAGTATCTTTAATATAGTGTTATCCATCATTAAAATTTAAACATTTTTCTGAAATTCTGTAAATTATACTAAACATTTTATTTATTTCTGTTGAATTACTGTTTTTGCATATCCGTCAGACAAAATGTAAATTCTTACATTCGCTTTATGAGTGAGTGTTTGGACTTTGACCTCTATAAATGGGATCTCTATAGATGTGATATAACACCAGTTATAAATTGTCAATGATTTTATACTTTTACAATTTATAACTGTAATCATTTATCACTTTATCTTGTGAACCTGGAAAAGACATGTAAAAAAATCAGCTATTTGATTATGAACCCAGAATATAGGGAGAAATGAATAAATTGAGTGTGTAAAGTTATGGCAAGAAATACAATTCTAGGAGATCCAAACAATTTTTTTTTTGTCAGGGGATTGAAGAGATTAAATAAAGGAAAAAGTTCAAATTGAATTATTAGATGAATAAAATTAGAGAATTAGTGATTGAAAAAAGAGGTAGTTTTAGGTGCTAATCTTTCTCCACTCTGATGATAAAGTTGGGATTAACAGGTCATCATCAAGTTTGAAAGATTAATAAATTCATGTAACTTTCAAGAAAATCTAATTCAGAAAAGATTTGTCTAGAAAAACAATTTTAGTGCCAGAAAATTTACACTTAAATTCCTAATGGTCCCCAACTATCATTTATATGGGTTTCTTGATTTTCAACAAACCTTAAGTGTTCTTTAACAACATACAATCACCCTGAAGTGTATGCTGTAAAAACTCAGTCCTTTACCTCAGTTTTTTCTGTGGATCTTTAGAATTGGATTCTTTTTATGTATCGGATAAGTTTCTAAAGAGCGGATTTTTAGACTTCCGGCAGTACGCTTAAATTGCACTGTTATTGCTATTTAAAGCCGCCGTCAATTTAAAGCCGTTCATTAATTTAAATTTGCCGATCGACTGTCACCTTGTTAAATCACCGACAGCCTGTACTGGTAACCTCTGAAGAGAAGATCCCTGAGAAACTCGTCACTCGGGGAGAGTTCTTTTTCGATGAGGGGTGGAACGTTAAAGCGAAGGTCAACGAGAGAGGAAGAGATTGTCACCAAACATCCCCCACTTTTCGCCAAATATCGGCATTTGTCCCAAGGAAGAGTCGAACAGGTGTTTTTCTGCCGATTGAGAA
This sequence comes from Dolomedes plantarius, assembly GCA_907164885.2. Lineage (NCBI taxonomy): Eukaryota > Metazoa > Arthropoda > Arachnida > Araneae > Dolomedidae > Dolomedes > Dolomedes plantarius. The sequence continues at coordinate 62,430,803 of OU015494.1, read as the reverse complement.
TGGTTTAGTCTAAAGAAAACGCAGTGTTTACAAGAAACAGATGGGGAGAAATACACATATGCAGTTACAATTGAAAGGAAATTTTAAACACTATTGGAACTATTATACCTTTTGGAATATTAATTGCCGTGATGTGCTGTATAATCTGAAATGTTTAAATGCTCATTTCTGAAGTCTATTTTCCAAGGTATAAATTTGCAACCAAGCAAAACATCTTTCCCGTCTTTATTAGCCATAATTTTGGCCAGTTTAAAAGTTAACAAAAACCAAGTTTTGAGAAAATATTTCAAAGAGGGGGAAATTAAAGTTTGAAGAAAATTTTCCTTATTCAAATTGCGGAAAATGGGAAAATTTTATAGTGTTGATAAAGTTAATTGTGAATTTTGATTAGGAGAGGTCATTAGGGTAGCACACTTTAAAGGGCAGGGCCGACCTTGCCAGTTGAACCTATTTGATCTGGAAAATTAAAAATATGTCTAAACTGAAATGGCTTTAACATATGAGCTGTTATTTTTGAAAGTGGCATAAGTCCATTTTTCACGTATCGAGATATTTAAAGGTTTGTATTTGAATGAATTTAAAAATATTGGCAAACGTTAATCAATTCGAGTGATGTTTTTAACACTATACACCTTTTAAATTTTACTATGAAATAATAATTATTAAAATTATTTAAAAAATAAACGATTTTTTTTAGCTCCAAATGGACTTATACCACTTTCAAAAATAACATATTATAAAAAATAAAAACAAGTGGAAATTAAGTCCATATTTTTATATACATTAGCTTCAGTGAAATGGATATTTTAATGTAAACTCTTACTTACCAACATCACTATCAGACCAAATTGACATATTATCGTCTTTTTTATTGGTATGTGAACTCATTGTAACAACTGTATTAAATGTTATTTATCTAAAATTTTGATTTTCTGCTTTAATAAAAATATTTAAATAATACTCACGCTGCAATCTATTAGTATAAGAAACACAAACCAAACAGTAGGAATTGCGAAAGAAAACCAAACAAAATCAGTGAAATTACTTCTGACCACTTAATCAGAACAATAATACCGTTATTTTGTTAACGATGTTGTTTTTAAGACACTAGCTAAGTAATATATGCTAAAGCGTAGTGTACACTGAAGTCGTAATAATCAATAATAATTGCAATAAGCAAGTTGCTTTTATTATAATTATTAGGAATGGACTTATTCCACTTTTTAAAAAATTTTTTGCGATAACATTTTATAGCCAAAATTCTTTTGTTTACTTTATGAAAAAAATCGTACGAAAAAAAGGTGTGTATATCTTACTAAAATCACCGTTAACTCATTTTTTTAAAGTGGACATACACCACTTTCAAATATTTTATTATGGGGGTGCCATATAAGCGGACCAGCACTACCCCCTATAAAAGGACTACATAAACAGAGGCATTTTCAGTGGCGCAACGCCGGGATTCGATCCGAGCATACCCTCAGCACCGAAAGCCAGAACGTTGTACCACAAGGACGCCACAGGCCAGTGTGTAACTATATTTTTATCAAAATATCTGTACATTATATTTTTATCGCAATTTCTGCAGTTGGGCCCCGCAATAACTAAGGCCGACGCTTTTAAAGTGAAGTTCTATTCCGAAATTTGGAGGGGGAAATTGGGGTAAAATTATACTAGAGTTGTGTCTTTTTTGCAGTCATTTTTTGACTAATAAAGAAACTGACAAAGCAATTTCTATAAAACTTGGTGAATACGTTTATTTTGATGCAAGGAATAATGTATACTTCAAATTTAGTATTTTTAATTGCATTAATTATTTAAAATTAACATGTTTTCAATAAAAAAATGCATTTTTCAAAGTTTTGTAATTTTAATTTTAATTTAAAAAATTTAAGTTTTTAATTGCTTAAAAATGGAGTATACGTTAAATATACATTAGTTTTACAACTTTATCAATATTTTTTGGGAATCTAGAACCAATAGTTTTGCTACAGTCTTGCGCGCAATGGATGCAAGCCAAAACACAATTTTAAAATTTTCATCAAAATTAAAAATCGAAAATTAATTAAAATACCAGTTGTAGAACATTGAAATAATTATTCTTCATAGAACATATATTAAGCTTTCAGTGGTAAAAATTTCATGTATTTATGTTTTGTAGGGAATGAGAAATAAAACTAAATGTGACATGATGCTAAATTGAACCTTCAGTAAAATAGTAAGACTCCCGAGACCCCTTAAATGAAAACAAAATTACCGAAAAAGATCGCGTCTCCTTTGGCGAAAGAAAAAATAACAGGTGCAAAACCAAATTACTTGAAATCTGTATCAATAATAATAAATTTTTGCATGATACAGTATTTATAAAAATAAACAAAATCTAAATTTTATTGAGGTTTTCTGAAACTCCCTTACATTACTTCGATAAATAGTAAGTAATACGATGCAGGGTAAAAAGTCCCAAAATACGTTGATTACATGAAAATGGAAATCAAAACATGCGATGGTTTTCTTAAAGCCTAAATAATTAAAACCTTCATAATTTTCTTAATGCCAATATGCTCTAAGAGCAATAAATACTTTCCGCGGGAAATGGTACTGGGGTGTTGATTATCCCCGACCCCTCATTTTGAGAATCGACCTCCCGGAGGCAGCAACCTTAAAACCGGTCCCAGGTCTCTTCTCTCCAGAGGTAGACTGTATCCATCTGTTAATAGCTTCCGGGCACTTGCTAGCCGTGGGAATCTGGCCACGTGGGTTGAGAAGGCGCTTGCTAGTTCTCTCCTTCTCTCTCCCAATCAAAAATTGTGCCTCCTACGTCACTTGAAGGCTTGACCAATAGGGTGTTTGCACCATTCGCTCTCTTCGCCGTTGGCGTTTGTCTTGTTCCGTTTTTGGCGATAAATCGCTCTATCCCGTTCTACCGGTTGGTACGGTAGGAGCAAAATTGTCCGCCGATCCTGTACGCTGTCTCTCAGCTACTTTTTACCTACGTTTGTGTGGCTTGGCGATTTTTCTAGTGTTCTTGTAACCCTCTCTCCTGACTTCTCCTGCTTCCTCGGTGGAAAAAATACGTAGTTAGCCATATTTTTCGCCTGAGAGTAGGATCTCAAAAAACTGGCTTTAAAAAGCTCCCTGGCAGACTTGGCTTTGCCATTTTCTGTCTTGGGAAGCTATGGGTAATAAATTTTTTGTTAGCTCATTTTGATGTCAGAATTTTAGACCTGAAGGGTCATTTTTGATTAGAAGCTAATGTAAGCTTCGAGTTATTTTTTTTGTGAACTTATATATGATAATCCAGACAGGAAAATAAATATTTTTTTAATTTGAAATGCTTTGAAAAATCCTTCGAGTACCAGCTTGTACTATAATATCAGACGTTGACGTGCTAGTCTGAACTTAGGTTATCGCTACATACGCTATATACTTCCATCTTTTACGACACCGCCCAAACAGAGTAATATTTAGGGAATTCTTCAAGATTTCATCATTGCTGACAATCCTTTGCCTGGAGGTCTTCATATTCTGCTGATAGTTTAAGAATCAACTCTTCAGATAAGTCTTCATTTTTGGTGCTGTAACAACTTGCTGCTGATATTCTATCCAGAATTCCAGCGTGTTTTCTTAATGTCCTGCAGTGCCCGACTTTGACCCAATGGGGCCCTGGGCAAAGCCCCATCAAAGGACAGATCAGGGGGGGGGGGAGGAAACACGTGCCCTCCAGGAGCAGATTTTCACATGAACATGTGAGACACTCACCCAGACCCCCCATAAATTGGGACCAGAAATTCAAAAGAATTTTCGATCAAGTCAAAAATTTAAAAATAATAATAATAAGTGCTAGTTAATTTACTTTTTAATGTTAATAAATAAATTCATGAAATTTTCTTTTGAAATTCACAATAGATGACAGTCTGGAGTTTTTACAGGCCTCCCTGCCAAATAAATAAATAAAATAAAATAAGCCAGAAAAGCTTACAGGTGTAAGTATGCTTTCACTATAGTGGGTGCAACCTGCCCCACCCAAGATTTTTTCTGTATCTGCCACTGTCCCCCTTTACTGTATTAACCAAAGTCAAAGTCAAGCTCATAGCCAGAATTTTTTTTCCAAAACTGATGGTAGAGGGTGCAAAGTGTAGACTGGAAGAGAGGCTTTTTTAAATATAAAAACAGAAAGCAGAAGTAACATTTTACCACACACAAATGATAAAGAAAATATTGGAAACATCCAAATACAGGTAACGGGTAACCCTCCTACAACACGGTAGATAGGTTCCTAGAAACCGTTTTGTGAAACCGTTTTATATGATACCCAGAGACAGTTAAAAAAGAGAGCTTATGTTCTGAAAACTTATTGAAAACAAACATCTTTTTTAAATTCCATATAAGCAACTTAATTTTTATAAAAATATAAATGTATGTATAACACAAAACGAAAAGACACAAAAAATATTATTTTCATTTAATGCGACATTAATTTAATAAATTTCTTCCTCATCACTGCTCAATACAGGCAAACGAGAACGTTTTTTCGATTGAACGATATCACCTTCACTTTTAGAACCTTTTTCTTCATTTAGATTTTTTGCACCTTCTATCCTCTTTAAAAATATCTGTAATTTTGGTTTGTTTGCTAGCTCTTACAAGGTCATTGCAGATTCACGATATGGAGATAGACAATTTTGCAGCTCCCTTTTGAATTTTCGGCTTCTTTCAGCGGAAGGGTCTGCATTCAGGAAAAATGATTCAAGATTTTCAGATAAGCTTAAGCCTACTTGTAATTTTATAGAGTTATAAATGAATAAATTATAATTTGTTTATAAATTTTCATGTAAAGCCACTATAGTTCATTATTCTTTCCTGTCATTATTTTAAGGTAATTTAGTTTTTAAATGTGTTAAGCAAAAATCATGTTATCTAGTGCTGTAATTTCTTTTATAGTGTTAGAGCAAAACCGTGTTACAGGTTGCAATGTTATACGAGCGTTCCCGCAATTTATCTTATCTTGTTAGAACGAAACCATGTTGTAAGATGCCGTGCTATAGGAGGGCAACCTGTACTGGACTTTTTCCTCTTTTCACATCACATCGCATCACACCATTTTTTTGTGTGTGGAGAGCAGTATCTATAATCCTATACTCTGAATACAGACTTGATTTTGCAACTCAATTTGAAAAAAACATCTATAAACAAACTTTGGAAGTGATGATAACAATCAAATGATCAGTATTTGAATCCTTCTCAGCCTTCATGTTGCTAAAAAAATTATCTAATATTGTTAAAAGTAATGGAAATATCTTTTGCAAGAGTAGTCAAATAAAATCAAAACTTTTATAATTAGATAGGTCAAAATCTTTGACTGTTTCCATCATTATACTCTCAACCACATTAATGTGGATATAAATTTTTGATAAAACTATACTTACTTTTTTTTAAATTACGCCCAGTGATGACTCTAAAACACACAACTCCCTCGACACTGGGGAGGAGGGAAAGTTGAGCACGTCTCTGGTAAAGAACTTAAAAACCAGGATTGTCCATGCCCTTGGAAGGACAGTTTTTAAAAACCTTCATGGGAGTCTCCAAATAAAGCTATGAGACTGCAAGAATACAGCCCCCCCCCAAAAAAAAAAGGAGATAGATGAAACAATATAACTCATAACTATCTAAATATATATTTTCTTACACATTTTTAAATTTACAAAATCATGAATTACATCATCAAACTCAAGTTTCACTGTTATTTCAGATTCAATATGTAATAAAGCAAGTGATGAAAGTTTTTTTTGCAGAAGACTGTTTCGAACTGCCGATTTTATCCTCTTCAAAACAGAAAACGATCTCTCTCCTGAACAGTTTGTCACGGGTATAGTTAAAAAAAATCTTAAAGCAGTTTCAACATTTGGAAATGTTTCTTCAAATTTCTTAGCTTTGTTTAACATATGCAACAAAGTATCATTTTCTTGTAGTACTGATGAAAATTGTAGCAATTCATCAGAAAAAGTGTCTGCTAAGTCAGATGCATAGCATTTTTCTAAAGAGGCTGATTCTTCAAGTAGATTTGAAGAGCATTTTAAATTGATTAAACAAGCAAATTTTTGAGTTACTATTTCATATACCTCTTTCCGTTCATAAAGATGCGATATTAGAGAGTCACACAAAGCATAGTGGCACATAGATATATATTGTTCTCGTGCTGTTAATTGCACTTCAGGTGCATTAAGTGCACAAAGATCTTTACTCGGTGGTGATTTCTTTTTTCGAAAGTTTTCATAATTGTGATTTTCACCACATAGTTCCTCTGCTAATTTTTCATATATAATAAAATTGTCACGGACAGTTTGTGTAAAATCAATCAATGATTGATATAAAGGGTCTACTTCAGATAAATTGAGATTTACTTTTTGAAGCTCAATACTTGTTTGATTTAGCCGTTGTAACACAGTATCCCATACAATTATATTCAATGCTGTTTCAAATTTTTTTACATAAAGCTGCAGCTTCTGATTTCGTGGAAGCATTTTCTTCCTGACTAGTGGATAACATGTCCAGAACATGTATTAAACTTCTGTAATTTTTCTTCAAAGACATGACTGCTGAAGCATCGGCACTCCATTGTGTAGGGCAGCAGCTTTTTATTGAAAAGTTTCCATCATCATTTTCTATTTGTTCTTTCAGTTTCTGCCAACGATGTGTGGAAACTGAAAAGAAATTATAAATATTCTGTACCAAGGAAAAAAACTTATAATGGTACTACAAGACTGTACTGCATTGGCACCAACTAAATTTAAAGAATGTGCTGAACAGGGTACAAACTCAGCCAGTGGATTTATAGCTTTTATTCGGGCTTGAAGCCCAGAATACTTTCCTGACATTCGCAGCATTGTCATAAGTTTCGCCACGACAGTCTTGAATGTCAATACCCAGTTCTTTAAGATTTATTAGTAATGTTTCAGCTAAAGCTTCTGATCTATGGCGATGGATTGGAAAAAATTTCAAAAAACGTTCCACTGGTTTCCCATTAATCACATACCGTAAAATAAAGCATAACTGATCAATATGGGTAATATCTGGTGTTGAATCGACAATTATTGAAAAGTACTTGGATGTTAAAACTTCACTAACAATATGCTTTAATACCCTTTTTGACATTGTTGTTATAAACTCATTAATAACAGTTCATGATAAATAACTCACTTTTCCTGATCCTGGATTTCCATATTTTTCAAGATGGCTAGATAAAAATGAATCAAATTGAGCTATAAGCTCCATACATCCTAAGAAATTACCATTTAACATAAAACCAATTGTTTCATTGCTTCCAAAAAATGGCAAACCACGCTGTGATAAAAACTTTACAACAGCAACAACTCTTTTTAGAACAGCTTTCCAGTAATTTGACTCTTCATTACACTGATCCATCAATGATGAGTCAATTCTAGAGACTACATCCATGCGTTGTGACATCTGAAGAACAGCTTGTCTATGATGAATGGAGTTCTTGTGCTCAGAGAGTGTTGTAGACGCATACTTCCAGTCATTAAAGCCAGTTATTAACTGATTTGAAGAACCGTTTTTCATCATCAATTTGCACACCCAACAATATAAATTTTTTGTTGATGGTGACAAAACCAACCACTTTCGGAGAACTTTTTCAAAGTTTTGTTTTATGCGGTAAAATTGTCCTTCTGTCAATTATCTTTTAACATTGCCAAATTGCCCTCAGTCTCTGGCAGAATGTGTAAATTTTGATTTGGAGGCTTAGCAAGAAAGAAGTCAATCATTTTTTCATCTATTTTCAACCATAGTGCAGGATCTCCGCCATAACAAATATGATCTTCTTCAATATTTCTGTCATTCTGCACAAAAATTTCAGATGTGGGATTATCACAGGGGACAGAGCCATCCTGGGAAACATTAGAATGAATGTTGCTGTCATCGTTATTCTTCGATAATGATGAGGATGATGCACAATTACTTTCAAAATATTTTGAAATAGATCCAGCAAATTTTTTTGCTGTTCTTCTCTTTGTTTTCTAAGTTTTCGTTTAACAGAGCCACATAAATAATTCCTAACAGACATTCTGAAATTTCTGTATCTCTACAAAAACGCTAGAAAATTACTGCATCTAACATTAACTAAAATCACATGGTAATCTTCAAGATAAAACATATAAGCATTGCCATATTCTTCTAATCCATGTTTTTCACTAGTATGAAAAACCATGGAGATAACACAACACTCAAGTCCACTGCTGTAAAAGTTAACCAATCAGAAAGAAATATTCAAATTCAGAGGGTGGAGTTTCAAATTGCATATTTGATTGGGAAAAAAAGGAAGTTTAGATGTGACCAAACCTCTGAGACGTCACATACGCAACTATTAATGACGTCCTTGAGACAGAAATTACGGAAACCGTTTTTAATTTGAGTACGTATAAGAAATTTTCAAAAATATGTACAACTTAATACTAAATTAGGGGGCCCCAAAATTTTGGGGGCCCTGGGCAAGTGCCCCACTTGCCCATGCGGAAATCTGGGCCTGATGTCCTGCCAATAACGTGCTTCTCCGGACTGACGCCGTTCCTATCATTTCCTTCTACAACATTTTTTTTCAGGTCTCTTGTAGCGAACTTTTGATGATACTCTTGTTTACAGACTTTCATCATCACAGTGAACTCTGATAAATATTGCATCAATACACAGAACTCTGTATCTTCATTGTGTATACAGAAGTTTCATCAGCACAGAACTATTTAATTATTTAGTGTTCATAAGAGCACTTCCAGATATTCCCAGCAACTTCTACAGTACAGATGGATACAGGCTGTCGGTGATTTAACAAGGTGACAGTCGATCGGCAAATTTAAATTAATGAACGGCTTTAAATAGCAATAACAGTGCAATTTAAGCGTACTGCCGGAAGTCTAAAAATCCGCTCTTTAGAAACTTAGCGGATACATAAAAAGAATCCAATTCTAAAGATCCACAGGGCATTTTCAAATGAAACGGACAGATTTTAATGGGCTATTTTCCCAGATGTGGCGATTGTAAAGAATGTTCCCAGAACACAAAAATAGCTTAAGCTTAGAGATAACCAGCGAGATTCCCAGGCCCAGATTTCCGCATGGGCAAGTGGGGCACTTGCCCAGGGCCCCCAAATTTATGGGGCCCCCTAATTTAGTATTAAGTTGTACATATTTTTGAAAATTTGGTTTTAGGTTAATTCAGTAAAGGTGGGCAGTGGCGGATACAGAAAAAAAATCCTGGATGGTGCACAGTGCACCCACTAAATTCATTTCAAAAGAAAATTTCCTGAATTTATTTATTAACATTAAAAGTAAATTAATTAACACATTATTATTATTATTTTTTTTCAAATGTTTGACTTGTTTGTCAAAAATTTTTTGAATTTCCGGTCTGAATTTATGGGGGGGGGCTGCTTTGTGAGTGTCCCACATGTTCCTGGAGGGGGGGGGGGCACATGGCCTCCCTCTGGATCTGTCCTTGGAGGGGGCCCCAAAAGTCTGCTTTGCCCAGGGCCCCACTGGGTCAAAGTCGGGCCCTGGAGATTCCCACACTTTGGAGGGGACCAACAAAAATTAAACTGTGCTATTTTTCAAACACTTATACAAAGTTAAAGTAAGCAAGTGACTATTAGGGAAACTAGCAAATTGAGGTATTTAATTAATTTAACTAAGATTTAACGTTAATTTAGTAACCTAAAAGGAATATAACGAAATTCTTCGTTATAGTCCTTTACCTCAGTTTTGTAAAAAACTGAGGTAAAGGCGTTTTCACTGAAGAAAATTGAAGTATCTGAACTAGTTTAAACATAATTTTTGAGGCTAAGAATTTCTCATTTCTAGTATATCTTGCCATTTCTACAGCAGTCTATATTTTTTTATTTTATCTTTTCCTTGCCTCCATCTAAGGCTTTCCCCATTCATACTGAGTTGTTTAGTAGTATTTTTGTTTAGCACTCAGGTTATTTCATTTGTGTTCCTATTTAGACCTTTTTATTTTTTTTTGTTTATCAAGAAAAGTTAAGTTTTGCATTTGTTCCTCTAGTTAGGTTATCACATCTAATGCTGCAATTGCCTGACATATTGTTACAGCTGTTGGCTCCAAGCTAGTCCTTATTTCTCAAAATTTTTTATGTGTTTAGGAAGCTTTAATTTTTAAGTAAAGTTTAGCATGTTACAAATTTGAATAGAACACTTAATTATCTGTTGTAAGTCTTGATAATACTTTTTGCCAAAGATTATTGTTTAGAAACCTTATAATTTTAATTGAAAACTAAAATTGTAAATAAACTTAAAATTTTATTGATAACTTGTATAAAAGTAGAAACAGTAAGATGTAGATTTTCATAATAAAAAAGAGGCATTTAGTATTATGAAGAAAACCTGACTTTTTTTGTTTGTTGTGTGTGTTTTGAAATATTAAAGGTACTTTATAAATTATCTGAACACATAATTTTCCATGTTAGTTAATGTATGCATTTGCATGGAAAACTTGGAAAATCCATAAATGGTCCCATAGACTGGAACAAATTAACTATTCATATATGTTGAATGATGTACATATAACAACTGTAAAAGGGTTCTGCTGAAATAAAACTTGTATAGACTTTCAATTTTTCATATAGAAAAAGTCTGTTACATCACTCTGTTTATAAGCAGTGTTGCTTTTCTTAGGAAATTTGCAGTTTATCTCTAAACTTTTTCTTTTGTGATGTGTGGTTAATCTACTGACTGTTAACTGGAGTTTAGAGTTGAATAATAATTAAACACTTAACTCTTATTATAATTTAATCTGTATTTTTCCTATTAGTGCTCATTCTATATTGATCAAGTTTTAGAATTACATTGTGTATGTAGTAAAGTTGTTAAAATATAATCAGCAAAAAAATTTTTTGGTATTATTGAAAGACTAATATGTTTATTTAATGTTGAAGGTCTTTTGAAAGTCCTCAATTTCTGTTTTTAAAAACTTTAAATGGGAAATGACCACCCAAAATAAATTTCTGTAATCAGATGCATTGTCATTTATTAAACATTAATAGAATATTTTGTATTTTGAAATTTTGATGTGGTATATATATTTCTCCATAAATCAGTTTTTAATGAGAATAGATTTAGTAAACTTGACAGCACTGAAACAAATCATTTGAGACTATCAGTATTTTCACTGAGAGTGAAGCTTCAGAAATCGATCATGATTCTCAAAAATGATGGTAAACCAGCTGGCCTATCATAATTATATCTAAATGTCTGCTCATTTGAGCAAATATCTCTTACTAAATATTTTATGATTGTATTTTATATATTTAATGACATGGAAGGCAAACATGCCTTATAGGAGTATGAAGGGTTTACATATTGTAATGTTAAATCATAGTAAAAAGACATTACTAGTATTATATTTACTTGTTATAATAAACAAGTTTTATTTCTTTCTTTCTTTCTTTTTGAGTTGAGGAAGTAAAAATAGTATAATATTTTAAATTAAAGCATGTTATTCTAAATGTGTACTGTATGAAAGGAAAAATATTAAAGATTAATTTTGTATTTAGAAGTGTGATATGAAAATTATGTATTTGTTAGAGAAAGTAAAGTAGTCATGTACCTTTACATTAGCATTTAACTAAATTACAGTTAAAATGAATTTCAGTAACAAACTTGCTTATAATTATTCAGTTTGTCGAAATATCTCAGACTTTAAAATTTTAACACAAAATATGCTGTGAATTTTGCAGTTAATACCTTTAAAATCTTCATATATTTAGTTTATGTTAGGTTATGTTATAATGTATTAACATTATTCTTTTTGTTCTTAAGGTAATCACTTTAGTTGCAAAAATGGAACAATTACGAAAAGCTGGTATTCATCCTAATATTCATTTGACGATGGAAAAATGGTTAGAAGCTATAAGAAATGTCCAGGCTCGCCGTAGAGATGAAATAATTAATGTTGCAAATCGTCAGCGCAGCTCTTCAAATAGAATGCAAGAAGACAAAGGTATGCAAAAAAGTCTATTTGTTATTTGTATATTTGTTATGTTATGTATGTTAATAAATAAATTTGTATGATGGTATGAGTTCATTGATGATCACGTGGTCAAACCAGTTTAGACTAGTCAAGGCCAAGCTCTCTTTGTAACAAAATATAGTTGAAACTGGTTTCAAGCAGGAAATCTCCAGGAAAGGATGAATTTTATGTAAAATGAAGCTTGTCCCAAGTAATTTGCACAGTACTGTAATCAGGGAGTTAAAAAGGAAGTTTGAAGTTTTATTTAATAATGTGCATAATATAATTCTTAAATCTCATAGTGGTTTTGTTTGTGATTGAAAAGAATAGTGAAAGAGAGAACAATTAGCATAAGGAAACTATTTTGTTCCTTTCTGCTGTTTGGAGAAGTAAGGTAATTTTGGAAATATAATATCACTTAGATATATGTTATGTTTGTCTCAAATTAATGGGTCAGTGGGCTAATGAGTCATTGAAAAGTAAACAGAATTGAAAGTAAGGAAATCTCTCTGGCTCAGTTTGCCATGTGTGGGGTGTTTATTACCTAGGGATTTTAAAAATGTGTCCTAAATACCCTTTATTATAAAAAATTTCTCACAAGTTTACCTTAGATGAATTTCTTGAAATAGTTAAGAAGACAAATATTTATACTTTGAATGTTATTTAAGCTAGATCAATATAGTTTTATACTTGCCTAGTAGCTCAGAAAACCCAGAAAAGATATTTTACAACAATAGGATAAATATTACTTAACTGAATATTCATGTATGTACACCTGCAACTGTCAGTTTCAAACAATTTACTTGTTATGAAGTTTAACGTGGCTTCCAGTGTTCTGAGTTTCTTGATTAGATTAAGAAAAGAAGAAATATCAAACTGAATAAACAGCAGCCCATATTTTCAACATTCTGATGAAAATATTTTCTTCAGAAAATATAATCAATCTAATATAGAATTAAAGGAACATTTTATTGAGCTACTCAGTTCATAAGATTTGACACAATTTAGATCTGCAGAGGATTTAATATATTACATATATGCATATTCTGTGTAAAATTTGCTTTTTTTTTCTTTGAAAATTTTCTTCAGGCCCATCTTAATTAAAAGAAAGTTTCTTTCTAGAAAAGCTATCCAACATTAATTAAAGAAACAGTTCAAATTTAAGTTCAAGTCCCTAATATATGTATAGTTAAACTGCGAAAAACCTATAATTAGAACTTAAATATTTTTTGCATTTTATATTTCCTTTTTTCTTCTATTAGTTAAACCTCTCTATTATTTACCATATTCTATCCCTTTTCATGTTAACAAGGTTGTAAATATTTTATATTAGCACTGTTCTTAAATATCATGACATTTTAATTTTAATTTTTTCCTTAATGAGTTCCGTATTTATTTTCATTGTTATAAAAAGACCCTCATCACTACACATCTAGTTTTAAACTTACTTACTAATGTTTGTATTTATTAGTGCACATGTTTATAGTTACTAATAGAGAAATAATACTTATAAAACCTATTCAACTATACATATATTACATTAATTAAAAGTATTGGTTACTTAATGTTTTTGCTTGTTTTCATTACCTGATTAAAAAAAAAAATGTTTGGTACTAAAAAAGAATTAAAAATTACTGTGTCATCAAGCAATTTCTAATTAACTTTCTGTGTTAATTTTGTAGCCTAATAGTGGAAGAAAAATCAAGTTAACTCAGAATACCAGCATAGAGAAAAAAATGATATTATTGATAGTCATTTATTATCTATTATACTGGATGGGATTTTGAACTCTTTGAAGTGAAATTGAGGAATCAATAATACTTAAAGACTAGCTAGTATATCATAAAAATAACGAAATCATTATTTTGTATAATATTAACCTCCCCAACTTTTGTTTTACCAGTATTTAAATTTTTTTTCTTTGCACACTGGGATTTTTTATATTTATCTTGAGAATTTAATCTTTTAGAAATGTGATAATTTAATTTAATCAGCAAAACACTTCTACTCTTTGCAGATGTTGTAGCTTTGGCTGCAAGCATACTAGAGCTAACAAAAGCTTCACGTCAAGCTCGAACTTCTATGTGGTGTGCATTAATTACTACTGTGCTATTTGATGTTGACCCTGATGTTGCCACTGCTCAGTTATTACCTCCTGATACTATAGAAAAGGAAGAAAATGGTGCTGTTGATACTGATGAACATATCATGTCTAAAGACTCATCTGATCTAAAAGCACATAGCATTGCTAATGAAGAAAAAGAAGAAATATGTGAAGATAAGGTACCTTCTACTTCTAGTGGAAGCCCAGGTGAAAATAATTCTACCAAAAATGTTGTTGTAGTTAATAAGTTATGTCTGCCTTCTCCAGTCTATGAAGGTACGCCAAATTTACTTGTTAATACTTTAGAAAATTCTGCATCATAAATTGCAGAATTTTTTAAAAGTATTCTCATTCATGTGCTGTTGTAGGCTGATGGTGTTTGTTGTTTTAGCTCTTTGAATACTCTAGAATTTTGATGTGATTTACACCTGCTTTGCAAATACTCAAAAATAGAGTGATAATTATAATGCAATATCTTTCATATTGCCTTGTTCCATTGATTCCCCTTCCATGTTTCAAAAACAAAGATTTTAAATATATAAATAGTTCTGATGTTGTGTGTGTGACTGCTTGATATGTAAGATAGTGGCAGCTACTTTGCACATAGTTGTCATTCCCCAATTATATACTAAATATTTCCTATTGTACTTACTGTACTTTGGTGATTTTTATGTAAAATTGCTTCTCACAATTGATGTACAGTTTTGGGCTTTTAAACTTTCCTCATTCTATTTTTTAACCGTGCCATTTTTCCTATAAAATATGGAAATCTATAAAGCAAAAAAATTTGCTTATGTTAGTTGTAATATGAGGGTATAAGAATGGATGAAATTAATGTGCTTATTGAACGAAAGTTAAGCAAACTGTACTAGTCATGTTTCATACTTATGCTCTCTGACAATGAATACATTGATTTATGACTGTTAGTGATATAGTTAGATTTAAACTGTAATGCTTTTTTTTCTGTCAGGGGGGATAATTAAAAGTTTTAATAATTACATGATTTCTGTTTAAAAATTCTTTTAATGTGTGATTGGGCTAACACACATCTTACTATCAATATTTTAAAAACATACATTGTCTTTTCATTTTGTTACAATCATTGTGTACTGTTATATAGCTCAAAATAATACTAGTATTTTATTATTAACATAACTGTGAAATAATTTGTTTCCCCTTCATGATGAAATGCTGCTTATGAAAAAAAATACCTTAATACTATGCTTTTAATTACACTGTCTTCATTGTTGTATGTGTTTGTTTGTCTCTGTCTATGTTAAATATTTAGCTGAACCATGCATACCTCTTACATTCCAGTTTGTAAAAACCATGTGTTCAGACCTTCTCATGTTAAGGAGTAAAAGCTTTGATAAGTAGTTTCATAAAATTAGTCTGCAATTAGTAAAATTATCTACAACTTGAAATAGTTATGTAAACATGTATAAAAGAATTCACGTTTAATAGAAAAATAAGGGACTGCACATAACTATAATCTTTGAGGATAATATCAGTGTTAAAACAAATTCTCCTTCATACTATATATTACGTATTACTATATTATAATACTATGTACTTAATTTTAAAGAATAGATACTTAAAAAATATATATCTAAAGAGTGTTTATGTAATTGCTGTAAGCATAATTACTTACTTGTATGTATATAGCAAAAATAAAATTTAGAAAGACATTATATTTAACTAATATGTTCCTCTCTAAAATTGCAAGTTATTGTTTAACTGACAAAACATTCAGTATGATATATTAATTACTTTTGTTTCATTTTATGATAGGAAATTCAATATTTATTTCTATTGAAAATTTTATTCTGATTATGTGATGTAGGAAAGTATGTTTTAAATGATTTAATTATCTAGAATTTTGACAATGCAACTCTTGTTAGCTTATAATATGCTGAATTTATTATTTTTCCTAAGTGAAAGTTTTATAATCAGTTTGTACGTTTGATAATTTTTTTATCACCATTTAGTCTCATTTTTTATTACAGACTCTATTAATTTGTTTAATATCTTTTTTTTTATTTAGAAGGGGCATTTCTTTCAAAATAATTTAAGAGAGACATACTAAATTTTTGATTATTGAAGTGCACATTTTTGCTGTATGGTTATTAGGTAATAACCTAATTTCCATTCATGTCTGCATAAAACATTTTCAGGATTAATTACTGGATTTATGTCCTTAAAGGGATATTAAACTTTTAGTTCATGTTCACTAGTTATACAGTATATTATTAATTTCTTTTTATTTAAAGTGAATAGCCTAAATTCCATTTTAAGCTTTGGAGAGAGGGCATTTATTTAATAAAGTTATGAGCAGTTGCAGGAACATTATTTCCAAATTCAAGTTCTGAAACTGAGGTGGAAGATGTGCTTAAGTTTATTTTTAAAAAAATTATTTTTTCAGCTGAAAGATGTATATTGAAGCCTTTGAATATCAAGATTATTTCAATTCTTTCTCATTTTTAATTTTTTATTGTACTGTTGGATTATAAAAACATGAAAGGTGATGACTTTGATAATTTAGTTTTTACTTGTGTTGTTTTTCCCTTGTTGTGAACATTTTACAGCCATATTTTCTTGTCTGGAGTACGCTGATATGATGCTATTAAATACTGTTTATATCTGAAATATGACTGACATCCTACTTGAAAAGAGAAATTTGTTGATTTCATTTTTATTTGGGATATGAGTGGAGATAACTTAAAGCAGCATTTCATCTCTACCTGTTTTAATAATTCCTATTTAAATTTCTATCAAGTGCCATTAAATAAGAAAAAAATAGCAAAGTATGTGATTTTGAGCAATAATTAATGTAAAACAATAAATTTCATGATAAAATGTATTTTTTTTCACAAATTTAATGCATGTTTTGGGATGACAAATTTTGTATCACCCAATATAAAAGTTGTTCATAGTGTGTTTAGGAATTTTCCTCTTAAAGTATGGCAAATATCTGAAAGTTATGCATAAATATTAAAAATACAAGTATAAATTGAATCTGTAAAATTTAAAATTAAAGTATAAATTGCATCTGTAAAATTTAAAATGTTAGTTATTAAATAATGAACAAATTTATTAATAAACATTTCATGAGCTGGGTTTTAGTAAAGTCAATAATTTTGAATTCTATATTGTCCTCTCTTAATATTAATCTATGGTAAATGCTGTGCTTCAATAATTATGATATAGTTTTGAACATGCTAACCCAGTCTGTCATAATTTATCTATAAATATGCATTTTCTCTAGTACTTAATATAATTTTTATAGACATTGTAATTTATGTTATAACAATGGTAAATTTGTTCCTTCCCCTTTTCAGTATTTTTTAATTGTAGTGCAAAACTGTACATGGCTCAACATTGTTTAAACATGTAAAGTTATTGTCACAACTTCTCTAACACATCAGACAGTTGCCTAAACCTTGCCTTGAAAGTTCCTGAATGTTCATACTTATCATTTATTTCTCTCTTTATTTTATGGGTCCAGTTCAGCTAGATATCTGACCTTTTGCTGGTTGAAGAACTGCATATTTATATTCTACTGAACATATTTCAAATAGCAATGTTTAATTGATTTTTTGTTTTACAGAATTTGAAAGAATTGCAAATTTCCTTTTGCTTACCATATTAACTAGTAGTTACAATTTTAAGTATTGATTAGTTTGAACATTATTTTTTTTAAACTTTGATGTACTGAAGTGCCTAATTAGATATGACACAACCAATCCTTTAGTAAAGTTTATTATATAATTTGAAGAGATTCCAGTAACTTAAATATGCCCTAAAATTGTAATATTAAATGATACATTCACTAGAGAAATATGCTAACTGTAATAACAACAATAAAGTACATGGACCCTTTAGCGTTTACAGTATATAAAGACCATTCTATAAATATGTTTTATTCAAATAAACTTTTGAGTTTGATAAAATATCTTTTATGTTACTAACTGATGCAACTTGCAGATGCAATTATGCAATCTAGTAAATTTTCCTGACATACCTTCTTTACAAATTTTAAAATAGGTAGTCTGACAAACTAAAGAATTTTCTGTAAAAGCATTAAGGAATAATTAATTAGAAACCATATGATTATTGGTGGGAATTAATATAAGAGGTATAACATAGAATGTTTTATTTGGTTCTGTTCTTCAATGTTTTATATTATTACATGCAGATATCTTTTCCTGTATGAATTCTGATGAATGATTTTGGATTTCAGTCACTGTCAATCAGAATATTTTGTCATTCACATGTTTAACATATTAAATGTCATCTACATCTCATGATATCTATAAACATTAAGTATTTTATTTCTTTGGTTATAAGTTAAACATTTTGTAGTGTATCAGTATTGCTATTTAATACTATGTTTTAACTTTTACTCAAACTGTGTGATGTTAGAAAAATGTGATAATTTTTATTTTTTTATTTTTGTTAATTTTATTAATTTATAGCTATATATATATATATATATTCTTATGACTGTAAACGTGGAATTTCGATTCCTATTTTGTGTGTTAATTAAAGTTGAGTTATATATTGAACTATGTAACTTCGTTCACAAATGTTTAAAAAATCACTTTTGTGGAATTATGCAGGAATATTTTCTATTGCATTATTTCCCTAAAGTGTTAATATCATAGCTGTGATATATATTTTTCTTTTGCCTTTTATCAAGAATTATCTGTTGTCACTATAATGTGGTATATATTCTGCATGATAATTGTTACCACATATATATTTTTCCTGTTTGCAGTATTTCTGTACTTTTGTCAATGCATTTGGTATTGACAGCTCGGGGTTATAGGATCACATTTCATATAATTTAGGTGATGTAGCTGAGACAGACTGGTTTATTAAATGTTCATTATGCTGAAAAATGATTTGTTAACTAATTCTCATATCAATCTTCAATAAGCTTTTAAAGCATTAGTGTTTTGAAGCATCTGTGTACTTAAATGTAAGTAATTTATTCAATATATATTTATATATCTATATATGGGAAATATATATATATATATATATATATATATATATAAATTTTAGATTGTCTATTATATTATTTAGAAATTATTAATTTAATCATGTACAACTATCAAAGTTAGCTCAAAACCCCCAAAAATAATTTTAATTCATAACCTAACATGTTGTCCTCCTCATGAGTTAAATTTTAGCTTTACAGCTTCATTGAAAATTTTCAAATTTTATTGCATTTCTTTATGATATATTCTGTAAGAACATATATTGAGTGCATTTGTGGGAAGGGATTTTGTTACATAAAAAGTCTTTATATTCTTCATACAAAAGTGTGAAGAGGGACTTGTTTTTATATAATCCAACCCTTCCAGTAAAGTCTAGTCAGAATAGTTTTTTTTAATTAAGGAAAATGGGATTAGAAAGATTAATAGATGTAGATAAATGAATAAATATATATATATATATATATATATATATATATATATATATATATAATATTAGTGTGATATTCTTCTGTGCAATATAAATGTTTTAGGACTAGTTTTCACTTATAACTGAAAGCTATTATATGGAATGAAATGAAATATGTAATATTTCATGATGTTTACTGTGTAAATTCTTAATAGAGCTTTCATATGATGTATGGCACTAATATAGTGTTGTATATTTTTCCTGTTCCTTCTATTCAAAATTTATTTCATAAATTCTGTTATGTCTAGTGATTCGCACAAAAAATATAGAACAAAGTTTGTGCTTATTGTGAAGCATATTTTTACATGTGAACCTGTGTACTTGAAAATATTGGGGACTTAATTTTAAAAGTGGCTTTCATGTGGTATTTAGTGTATAAATACTAGTAACAATTTATCTAATAGCACTGTAATCACTTTCAATTTTATCTTAATAGCTATCATAAAGCTATCCATGTATGTGTGTTTAAATTATCTCCCCAACTTTTACTGGTACACATTTTGATGCATCCACGGTGTTCTTGCTGAATACTAACACTAGTCTGTCCATTTCATAGTGATGGTTAGATAGTACAAAACAATTAGCAGGTGCCCTTTAACTCGAATGTTTGTTGTATTCAATATTGTATACGTGAGCTTATGATTCCTATTGTGTACTACTCCATGTTATTGGAGCTGTTGCTTAATAATTAGTAATTTTAGGGTGTTGTATATCTTTACAAACATATTACTTAATTTTCTGAAGTGAGAGATAGGTGATTTCACAAGTGCTCATTCCAGTGAAAATTGCTTTGTCATGCATTATTTCTGTTGTTACTAATTTACTGTGTTTCTTGTATTCATTTGTTTTAATTTTATATTTGAAATTATATATTATAACAGGATTAATTTTTTTTGCAACAGAGTAATACAATTTTATGTTTTTTTTCCTTATGTATATTTAATGAGATTTCTCTCTCTCTCTCTTTTTTAACTGAATTTTATTGCTTTTTCATTTTGTGTTTATGATTGATTGCTCTGCATAAATACATTTTTACTGCATTTGCTGAAACATGTTTGTCATTGTGCTTTTAGAAGTTGGTTTTATGAGTATTGATATTAGCATGACAGCATAGTTAGATGCTTACATTTACTCTAGAAATGTACTAGAATACTCTTTACTGAAGCAACCTCGACCAATTCTGTAATAAAGCAGTTTTTTAACTGTCAGTGAAAGGTGCTAAGTTCTTGTGACTAAAAGAGTCTTAATAAAGACTCCATTTGAATATATTTTAAAAAAATTCAGACTAAGTAATTTCTGAGCTTTTGGGATTCATATTGAAAAGCATCTTAAATTCAGCATATTAAAAAAATATTTTTTATAGAAACAAAAATCAGTTTAAAAGTTGAAAGTTTGTTGTTGAATAATTTTAGTAGCTTAAATTCTTTTGTTTTACTTGGAAGCCTGTAGAATTTAAGCATAGAAAAATATTTTCAGAAATTCTGAGTCTGTCAAATTATAATGAAACTGATTTATCAAAATTTCCTCTAATAAATTGATATTCCTACATCCATAGGAATTGGCACCTTTTACGCAAATCTTCATAATTTGTTACCTTTAGGGGATTCACTCTTAATGGAGGAGACTTTGTTACTCTGCCATTGATTCCCCTCAGTTGCAGTTGTTCTCAGGAGACTGAAAAGAAACTTTTTGCTATGGTGAATATTTTATTAACATTTCTGATCGTGAGTAGTGGTCGAGTACTAACAATTTTTATGGTGTCTGTAGAATCAGTGGTAGGTGAATGCCATCCATTATATATATATATATATATATATATATATACATATACATGCATACATTTATGTGTTAATATACATGTATTTGTATATATGTGTTTTTGTGTATGTATATGAGTGTGTGTTTATAGGTAAATTTATATACATGCACATATTTGCATATATTTATATAGTCGTATTTAATGAAATTAAAAAACCAATACTGTATAAAATTGGGCTAGTCTAATACCAAGTAATTTTGATTTTGACTTCGGGGGTTTAATTACTCCTAGAAATATATGTTGTGTGCATGTATATGTGTATGTGCATATATATATATATATATAAATATAAATACATATATATGTATATATATATATATGTGGCACATTTCCATTTTCCTCACGCCTGCCAAGTTCCCTTTGATGATATAAATTAGTCTGGTAAAATCTATTTTCATACCTCTAAATGGTCTAGTTTAGTATGTGAGAGTGCAGCTTTGGATGTTCACTTCCCAAAGATTATGAAAGAGTGAATTCTTAATGCACAAAGTGAACCTATTTTTTACTGCAATACTTATTGAAGTTCTTGTAGTTGCTAGAAAGTTTCAATAAACCTTTCAGATGTCATAGTATTCTGTAAACAAATTTTAGGCTTTGTATTTAATAAGTGTAGCACACTTTGGTACTATGAACTGGCTGTATGTTTTAGCAATTTATTAACCACCTCATTCTCTTTATATACCTTCAGTTAATGTTAGAAGTAAAAAATGCTCGACCTAATAGTTTACATTGCAGTTTTTAATGTGATTGTCTGTTTTTTAAAAGTGTTGGATGAACATATCTGAATGTGTCATAGGTAATAGAACTTTCATTTTATGTAAACAAATCTCTTTTAACATTATTCTATGCATCTGAAAACTGCTGTCATTATAACTTTTTTGAAATGATAGTTTCCTCTTCCAGTATTACTTTGATAGGAATTTCCCATTTTTCAAATCCTCTTGCTGGTACATTTAGTAGAACATTGTTTTTTTTTCTCAAAAAATGTAGTTTTGTATACGTATAAATAAATAAATATATATATCTGTATATATATATGTATATATATTTATATATTTATGTATATATATAATATGTATATATATATATTTCTTTCACTTCTGGGTGTTTTTATTAGATGGTATAGATCTTGTATGGTAGTTTGGAGAGAGATTTGTGTTATTTAATCTTCTATTAGTGCATAATTTTCTTCTTTTTTCTGAGGTTTACTGAATATTTCTGGTTTGTTTTTAATTAGTAAATAAAATTTTTAATGATCTGCCATGATATTTTCAATTATTTATTTTCTATAAGGTGTAACTATTGCCTTATTAATTACAGTGTATTTTCTACAACCTTCTCTTAAAAGTTTTTCAAATATTATCGCTTTTAAATGACACTAAAAATTATAAAACTGCACTATAAGCCACTGAAGTTTAATATGATTTTTATGTAACTGATTCATTCATTTAAAATACATACACACACACACACATATAATATATATATATATATATATATATATATATATATATATATATATGTGTGTGTGTGTGTGTGTGTGTGTATTGTATAATTCATTATCATTTCAAAACTGTTAGTTCATTCATAGTATTCTAAAAAAGATATGACGGTGTTAAGTATTTTATAGAATTTATATGTGAAGAAAAAAAATAACCTTGCTCACTGGCTTTTTATGTAAAGTAGTGTTAAAAATAGTAGATAATAGGAATTAGATCATGTTTAAAGAACTTTTTTTGTGGCATGGATGAAGCTGGATGTTACTGTCATTATGTAGTTTAACTAATATTTTATTGATGTTTGTCTGTGATTCATAGAGTATTTATACTACATTCTTCTGTTATGCAATTTTTTTTATTGTTATCATTTTAAAGCATTTATGAAGGTATCTCTGTAACAGGTTATTTATACATACGAATATATTATGGGGTGCTGAGATTTAATGGGAGACCATTTAAGTAGAATATATTTTAACTTGTATGGAATGGGACCAACTTCAAGAATTTTTAATATGAAAATATACATTTCTTATGCAAAATTTTGAGTGGGACTTAATTAGTGATTAAAAGTTAAAGCATTTTTGATGTATGATTAATATATTAAATACATAGTTCCATCTACATATTTATTCTTTTAAAATTTCTTTCATCCCAAGATCAGGATTTTTAATAAATTTATAGAAGTGTAATGGATAAATTTGGATCATGTTGAAAAGAAAAGCAGTTATGTATCATTAAACTTAAGTGCATATAGATTCCAAGTATCATTTTGAATTCATTATGCGGGGCAATTTTTGTATAAATGTTTTGAGGATCTGTTGTCTATGTGTGTGTTTGTAAAATTACATACTTAAGTTTGATAACATGTGATTAGGAGAATTATACATGTATTGATATGATTTCAGTATTTTAAATTAAAAAAAAAATTTCAAGTGTATGTATGTAAGCATGCACACACTGTAGTTGTACACATACATATATTCCTTCCTACATCTATGTCTTGAAGTGTGTAAGCTAAAAATAATTTTGCCAATTTTTTTCTTTTATTTTAATCAGCTAAATCAAAGTGAGTCAGCATGTCTTATTTTTTGGGTTTTATCACTTTTTCTTCCTAGTTACTACTAACAACTATTTTCTTTGCCCAAAAGAAGCTTGTGTATTATCTCTTGTTTATTTTCTCACAGAGTACCTTTAACAGTTCAGAGAGGATTATTTGTCTTATTCATAATCAAATTTTTTATTAACCAGAAACTTAAATATAATTCATTGTGCTTTTTTATCAACAGGATCTGTTTTACTTCAAACTTAAGATGAAAAAGTTGTAATTTAAAATTTAATTAGTGAGAAAACAGCTGCTGGCTCTCAGTGATATAGTTGTACTAAAGGTACATTTTGATAAATTGAAACAGCTGGTTCTAAATAAAATTCCATTTATTGACATATATGTATAAATGAATAAATTTATTGAAATGTACTGCAAGTTCAAAAACTTATTGCATGGTCTGATATATTTCTCTGTAGCCTGATTGATGCACTGAGATTTCAAGTCTGTGAGTTCCAAGTCCCATGGTTAGCAAGGTATTTTTGTAGCCATTCACAGTTAACTTTTAGCTGTTAATTCATGTCTTATTAGTTCTTATATAGATGGCAATAGTGCTTCATAACCAACCAACCTTCAGATTATTTACTAGAATTGGCCACCAAATACAATTTTTAAAATTTATTCTATCTATATATGCTTGGAAATCAAACTTATTTTCTGATACATATGTCTGTCCAATACATTTTTCAGTCATTTCAAAGTAAGTTTTGTGCCTGAAGCTGGAGGGAATATATGCTATGTATGAATATAATTGATCTTTCTGGCCCAAATTCGCAATTTATATTGTTTTGAGGTTATTATTATATAAAATACTTTTCTAAATTTAACATTTTAATTGAAAAAGGAAAAAAAAAACTATTTTTTAAGATTGCTTTGTAATTTTTTATTACCCTATCTTGCGCACATACAGGCATATATACATTGTAACCACATTTGTGCATTGAAGGTTTTTTTCACCAAAAAGTTATCCTTTTTGTTAATGCTACTTATTAGTATTTTAATTTGTTTCTTTTGTTTTTATATGGTTTTTTAAATTTCCTTCACTGTTATAACTGTGCCTAATGACTCTTATTTGCTAATTTGTTCTTCGTATTTGTATGACTCATATGTATTAAAAGCATATTATTCTGCACATTTGGCTTTTATGTAATGAGTCATCTTCTATTATATGCCTAAAAAATATTAATCATTTAATAGGATGTGGAATTATGTACTTTATCTCAATTATGTACCTCCATGGTTGTTTTAAATCATAAACTACCTAAAGATCTAAAATATTAAACAAGTATTTATTATTGTGGAAATGAGATATTGATTAGAAATAATATTTATATTTTGTATTGTCTTTTCAGTATAAAGTGTTTAAAATTAAAAGTTTTTGTACCTGTGAGAAATCACATGCAAAGAAACCCTGAAATATTTGTGGGTAAGCATAATCAAACTGGGTAAAAAAAATTATTATTAACTGCAGCTTTTTTATATGTTTGACATTAATAAACATGTTCTATATGGCAAATTTGTATTTTTCTTTGTAAAATTGAAAAATCCATCTTTAAAAGGACAATACATAGTAAAATTAGGCTTTGACTGTAATTTCTCACAATTATGAATATATTATAATAAAATAAAGAGTTCATTGTTGTTTGTTAATCTTTACGTTGTCCTAAATTTTATATTTGTAACTTTCTTTTTATGTTTTAAACTCGAGAAATTATCTACTTTTAATTTTTTTAATGCATGCTTTTCCTTGTGTATAAATGTATAGCATGTAAGATTTAAATTATACACATATGCATTTAAGTCAGCTTTTAAAATTTTTTTACTAGACAGTTTTTTTGTTTCAAATTGTGCATATATTTATTGCATTCATAACATGTTACATAGTAATTTATTTTTGTTTGCAATTTGTGAAGCAATATTACTTGTTTGCAATTTTAGATTATTTGTCTTTTTTCATTAAAATATGATGTGCCAAACAAAGAACTATATTATGTTGAATCATATTAAAATTTTATTTTTATTTGAAATTTTGATATTGTTTAAAAAGTTTAAAGAGAATATGATTACCAGTTTATGATTGGAGTAGATGTATACCTTGTTTAAAAATAATTCATTAAAATATCTGTTTTCTTTTTTTCATTTATTAGTTTGTTTTATTAACTTATCTTAGTATTTGATCAACACGAGGGTTGCCAATGATGGCATACTATGAAAAAAAAACTGATCTTCAGTTTTAGGTATTGTAAAGAGCACCATCAAAGTATGTATTGTATAGAGAAATAAGCCTTTCAATATTTTGTTTTCAAATCGTTAAAGTATCTGAATGACTCTGAAATTTGCTTATCTGTTACTTACTTATTATTCATCTTTTTCTTTAATACCGTTTACTTTGTTCAAAACATAAGCCAGGAGGGAAATTTGGGATCTCATTAGAGTCAGTAGTGGAAAGCATGCAAAATGCTACTCCATGGCAAAGGCAGGTATTCGTTTTGAAAATTGAAAGCATGCATGAAATAAGTTAAATTAATTGAATAGTAAACTAAAAAGAATGAGATTTCCTAACCTGAGTATTTTTTTAAAGAGGAATTAATATGAATTATTTTTTAATAAGAAAGAAACTGCGTAACCAGAGAAATCACACCCGCAGATAACAGTATTAGTATCGTGCATTTCAAAGTTCTAATTGTGAAAGGGTAACTTCTTGGAAAAAAAAAAACGCGATTATGGTGTGTATATAAAGTTTAAGCAAAAGATTTGCAGATAATTTCAGTATTATATGTGAAATAGTGAAAGAGAAGTAGCATCAAATTTTTTCTTTCATATCATAAATAGAGGCTGTTTGCTGTTTTATATTAAAATGTTCCAGTTTTGAATCCTCCTGAACAAGTTTTCATTTTTTTATTAATACTGTATACACGTAAGTCTAGCAGCAAATATAGTAGAGTATTTCCTGGTGGAGTTATTCAGAATAGCTTTTCTTCCCACTATTTATGAAGTATTACTTATCAGTACTTTGCTATGATCACAAAGTGTTTTGTAAAAATCATGGTTACATAAGTTCTAGTGTCTACATACCCTCTATTGAAATTTGACAACTTGCGTATGAAATTAATTAGTTTGATTGATGGTAAGGGAAAATTGTTGAAATTACCTCTAATTTGTAAATTTTTCTATGTGTTGAGCTACGTCAATAAGAGTCCTATTTAGTTTGTGACAGCTGAATGACACTGCCCGAGTTTTTCCGTTGAGAACAGAGGGTTTTATTGGGGAAGGGGGTGTAGGATATGTAATTGGGCTTTCCCCCAACTGAAACTGGTTAAAGAGTTTCTAATAGAAAATCGGAAATGCCGACATTTTTGTTAACTAACGGTTTATCTGCTTTATTGCTGTTTAGCACTTTTCAAGTTACTACGTTAATGAAGTAATATTAGATGGGCAAATACTTCTGTGTTCGGTGTATGTATGCAAATATATTTACGTATGTGTATAGCAACATGTTTTGTATTATGCCTACCGCACTTTATAAGCCCGTCATAAATTTATTACTTTATGAACCGGTACACATGATATCAGCGTAAGTCCTAGGATGGATGCTGTGTGTTGGGTGGAAGGGGAGGGAGGGGGGGGGGGTCAAAACCGCCAAGAAAGAGGATGGAGATTATCACCATTTCATTTATTACGGCTAACTTTTCTAGGGATTCGTACTCTTTTATAGTTTATTATAATACAAAAATTTACACCATCTCATTTCTCCTCGGCAGTTTTTCAAGCTTGTTCTTATGCTGTGGGGTTTTGAAAACGCGTCCTTGTTCATAGGAATAATATGAAATGATATTACTTACTGACTGATCAGTCCGCTATACTTAGTGTGTATTATCGCCTTCGACCAGTCGAATATCCATGTGAGTTATTTACATCATAGATGGATAAGAGCTGATGAATGTGTAAAACTGCAAGTCGACTTCAATTTAAACTCTTGGGGGTGGTGTTATTTTTAAACTTTTATGTTAATGACAAACGTGTTCGTTTACAATCTAGATGTTAATTGCAACATGTAGAGTTTATCAGTGAAACACTAGAGAATGAAGTTACTGATATTAACTAAAATGGATTTTTTTTAGTGTAATATTATAAATTGGGTAGTATTAAAATTTATTGTCCCATAAAGAGTTTTTCGACGGCTCAAACTTGAAGGGAGTGTGTAGAGGTGTGAGGCGAATCCATCAATGAGGCGAAGGGAACCCAGTTTGATGGCGACATAAAGTTCATGGGCTACTGAAATTTATTTGCCTGAGATGCGATGCTTCTAAAAGAAGGAAAAAAAAGTTGGAATTATTATCTGTGATTGATGTAAAATGCACTAGTAGGCGAAAAACAGGAGCCTACTGTTATTTCTTTTGTTAGTTTGGAATGGTTTACTTCTGTATTTGAAGACGCAAAGAATGTGGTAACTAAATGCCATAAATAAGAAAGAATACGTGGGAATATTTTCAAATAGCCATTTTAGTAAAGCAATAATAAATCCATTTGTCTGGTTTTGAGGATAATTTGCATGATATTCCATTTTATATTTGATTTTGCCTGCATCCACGATATATATATATATATATATATATATATATATATATATATATGTATAATTCACACACCTACTACAAAGAAGTAAGTGAAAAACAGAGAATTAGTTATAAAATAGCTTCATTTTGAAATTTTGCTCAAGCATAGTTATGTGTTAGATACTATATATTGTATAATCGATGCATCATTGTTTCTACCCTTTTTATTCTTTTAGATTTTTTTCCGCTCTGTTGGGATGTATAGTGTTATTTAAAGTAAAGAACCTGATTAATAATTTACGAACCATATTTTGTTTAAAATTAATGAATTTTTGGATGTTGTAATGTATAAAAATTATCCATTTTAAAAGATTTTTTTTCTATTGTTCAAAAAATTAGTTGGCTCCTATTTGGTGCGAGAAACAAGGAAAAGGCAAATATTTTCTTGCTTGGAAACTGATGAAAGCCTGAGATTTTCTTTCCCTACATTTTTATCTTTTCTATATTCGAAGATTAATGTTTGCAGAAGCTTCTTGAGAGACTTGTGTGTTGACACTGTCGCAGCTGTCTTGACGAGTCGTTTGTTGTCTTTTTTCTTGCTCCCGATAATCATCTTATGATTTGAAAAGTTTATAGAAGGAATCTTTATCACGTAGTTTCTTTTGGGATTTGATAAGTATTGTTCCGTGTTATAAAAATTTCCTTATTTCCTCAATTAATGTTAATAACCCTACAAAACTTTTTACCTGAGAATCCGGGGTATCCTAGAGGTAAGCATGTTCCAGAGTTTGATTCAGGAATTGCTAATTTATACTAAGAAACACTGGGATTTGCGTTTTTTAGAGAGTAGTACAATGTATATTATGTATACTTAAGCTGCAAAGATACTGATTTTAGGTTCCTTAAATTAGACTTAAAATGAACTCAAAGATATTAACTCGTTATTGATTATAATGCGTTTTGATAAATATTTATTTATCTTTTTTTCATCGAGGCTCAACTAAAAGAGATATTAAAAAGAACTGTTAGCAGTTTATACATGTATTTATTTTTAAACATTTTAACTGTACCATTAAATTAACTTTTTAAAAAAATCTTAAAATGAATTATCTAGCAGGTTACTGACTTTTTATTTCTGAAGATCTGCTCCTCTATTATTTTAAGTGTAGATCACATGCATTTATTAGATATGAATATATCTAGTTTTCAAAGGCAGCCCTGCCAAATAATTAAATTAAAAGAAAATTATATTAACAGAGTATTATCGATTTGCAAAGCTCGTTTCATAAATAACAGTTAGCTGCCAAGAATTAAACTAAGAAAAGATCACTGGGAACTTAAATACCATGATTAAAAATATTTCTTTCAAAGTTTTATAAACAGTTGTAAAGTAGTATACTTTAATCTTTTAATGCCACATACTGTATCATATGCTGATGATTAGTTTCTTTGTAAATGCAAGAAAATGTTGGTGTGTTTGTCGCACATCTGATTTTCATGGATTAATTTATTTTTGTTTTTAATTTGAATTGTTATAAATTTTACCGATTCTTAGATTTAGATATATTTTTCAAAGGTATGACATTTTTTTCTTTTTATTATATCTGTCAATCTAGTTAAAAAGTTTAAAATTTTCTATGAAATAATGTTATATGAATATATGTACGTGCATATGTGCTTTATATGAATGTGTCTGTGGCATTAAATTGTGCACTGTGATAGCAAATTAAAAATGAAGTTAAATTTTCAATAAATCTCAATTCTTGTGGTTAACGTATTTATGATATTTCTTGTTATCTTTCTATTAAATCTATTAGTATCTCTAAATCTGATGGGCTTTATTCCGTTTCTACATCGTTTGGAAACAATGATTTTGAAATTTATTTGTTTCACTTTGAAATACAATTCAAACCAGATCAGCTTATGCCAGTAGATACCGTCTATCTCTTGAAAGCTCGAAGGACTTGACTGTTTGGAGGAAAATAAAACTGCTCTTTGTTTGGCATATTTGTGTATATATTGCGTATATTAGCTTCATTAAAAGATACCCCCTTCCCCCTCCCCCTCCCCTATGTGCACTCTAACTTTTTTAACCTATTCTTATTTGGGCAGTATAAGTATACATGAAGGAATGTTAAATGCTATGATTATCTCTCGTCGTAATTTCGTTGAAATAAATGTGAATGTGCAAGCGATGTTTCTTAGTTTCCTATTAATTAAAATGAAAAGAAGTCAGTATTATTGGTGATGGAGACAATAAAGAAAATGCCTTACACAGCTTTTGTCACTTAATTCATATTGGGAAAACAATAGAAAAAGGAAGAAAATTCCTTAGTTAAATAACTTTATTTTGCACTTATGCTGAAGAATAATTATGTGTTTGATGTTACATAATGTAATAATTACCTCATGGTATCTTAAAATGCAGCTTATGTACTCGTTTTGGTATTTTGAAGGAAATAGACTAAGAATTCATTGTAAAAATACCACTTCCTTCAAAATTCTAACTCCACTAATTTCTTACAGGGGAAAAAAATCTCTAGCTGCAACTTTGTTCATCGTCTTCGGTACCAGTTTTTCCCAATCGGTTTCGCAAGCTTTAGACTTACAAAGCATAAAATTATTCTAACATTTGCCTTTTCAATTTTTAGAGAATCTTGGGCAACTTTGATGCCTTTTCAGTCTCCAGAAAATGTTGGATTTCTGGAAACTGAATATTCTCTGATTTCTCTCCCTTTTTTACTGAAAATTTAGTTATTACTTTTTACTTAGGGTGAAGTTCCTTGGCTCTTTATGCTAATAATTAAAGTAGTTGATCTTTTATTCCTGTGCGATAGCTTAGGCAGAAATATTCGAGATCAATGTAAGTTTGTATTACAATTGTGAATAATTCTATAAAATTCTCAGATGTTCATGATTTAGAAACTGAATGAAACGAATAACGATATCCTATTTTTGAATTATATGAGTATTGTGAAGGATAAGTCCAAGGCATGCTGGTCTCTTTGTTTTCAAGCATCAGTCAGCGCTGCCTTCTCCATTGAAATGCTTGCTAAGGTTTGGAGAAATTCTTTATGTCGAGTTTTTTTCTCTCTCATTCCCATGAGATACTTTCTATGGCAACAAATAACTAGAACAAAATCTCCGTTGCAGGTTGCGAGAAGATTGAACAGGAACCTGGGTGATCAAATATTGATCGTAATTGATAGAAATATGTCATCAAAAGTCAGTTTAGAGGCTCATAATTTCATTACCTTTAGACATGAGAGATGTGGTAGATGATTTTTGCGAATGCAAAATTTACATAGAGTAATTTAAAATCCAGGGCTACAGAAATATTTTTAATAGTTGGAATTATTATAAATATAACTAGCTTTATCTTTACATTAAATTAAAAAAAAATATTTAGTTTATCCATAATTCTATCGTCTCTAGCAAATAAATACACGCGCCTGCGTATAGAACTGAATTATTTCGCTAACCTGAATGCACATTTTGTAATGCTTAAACTAAAATATTAAAAAATTTTGGTTGTATTGTACGAAAAAATCGACACTGTCAACTAAAGTAATTATTGGGTTTCAAAATTTGATATTATAATTGCCACGATTTTACAGAAGAGGCGATACGAAGTAGTTGATTTTCTTTCAGATAATGTCTTGTGGGTTTCTGGACATGTAAATCGCAGAGATGTGCAACATTACTAGGATAACAAATTCTTTGGCTCACTGGAATAGCTATTAAATGCTCAAAATAACGTACTTTTCCGTTGTTAATGTAATATCGTTGCCGTACTTTTATGTTGCTACCGTACCTTTCATATGTATAAAAGTCTACGTAACTTAAAAATGCCATATGTTCTTGCGAAGTCTACAAAAATTAACAATTTATCCATCATTTAACTGTTATTGTGTTTTTTTATAGATGTACGCATGAAACGATTTCACCTGTAGCATTTTATTTTTTATTAAAAAATGTAGGATTGTTTAAAAGTAATTATGCCTTTTTGAATAGATCGTCGAACTATGAGATGGTTTCGTTATAGGAAAGATATTAAGTTGACATGTGAAGTGGATTGATAGATATCAAATAATGACAAATGAAACTGATTTTTTTCTATCTAAAGACTATTATTGAACTGAGAATATGGCTTTAAGATGTACTTTGCATTATGATTTTTTTAAAAATAAAACTAATTTATTATGGTAAGAGT
Source organism: Dolomedes plantarius (assembly GCA_907164885.2). Lineage (NCBI taxonomy): Eukaryota > Metazoa > Arthropoda > Arachnida > Araneae > Dolomedidae > Dolomedes > Dolomedes plantarius. The sequence continues at coordinate 62,398,008 of OU015494.1, read as the reverse complement.
AAAACAAATCTAAAATCACTAGCATAGATACAAATCATTACTTGAAAGATATTTGAATCTTTTAATAGCTTCAGTGAATAACAAATGAAGTCAGATAAAAAGAAATGACGTGAATTAATATCTAAACGTTTTGTTAGAATCTATTCTCATTTGCTACTTTAAGGTATTGTGGAAGCACACACATTTTAGAAAGTTATAGTATCATTTTTCATTCATAATTTTAAAAAAAGTGTTGCTTTACTTCGTATTTCCTCCGCATTTAATACCCGTAATTTTCTATGATCGCGGTGTCTTCTTTTGTTGTTGTTCTGGAAAATAACAATGGTGTAAAATTAGTTTCTTGTCATATTTTTCATAAATCTCGATTCCCTTGGTTGTTTTGATTCTAAAAATGCGTTTAAAGTGATTCCTGAGCAAAGTCTTTCTTTTTTCTTTTTAATTCTCTCTCGCTGAGCAAGTGATGCTTATTGCTTCATTCTTATTTAAGAAAACTATAATTATTTTATCCGTAAAAATATAATTAACTGAGCTGCTGGAAAGTGATATCTTTGGTTAACAGGTTCCTTCATTTATACTCCCATAGTGGTAATTATCAAGTTCGTCTCTTTGCTTACAATTGATCAGGATTTTCCGCTGCATTTTATGATCGTTTATGTAAGCACCATTGTATTCTGATATGCCAGTAAAATTTTGTTCATCACAGAATTTTTCATTTTTTATTTTAGCCTTACTTGACTTAAATAAAAAATGAAAATAATAGTAGTTTTTACTACTTTAATAATAGTGGTTTTTACTATTATTTAAGTTGAACTATAATCGATGAGTGTAAGGAATTAACTAAAGTGATCTAATATGCAACTGATTAGTTTGATAACTCTCTCAAGGATGTATTCACTTTTTTTTAAAAATTGTGATATAGAAATTACTTTAGTTTTGTCCTGAAGTAGTTCACGCATTCATTTTTATGCATGCTTCAGAAAGAGTTGTCAAACGCTGCTCTTCATGACTTGTATTTTTTCATATTTTCAATTACCAAATTTATTGATCCTTTTTATATAGCTGATGAATGCTTTTGTTGAAAAGATGATTTTATTTACTGGTGCATGCTAAAGTTTCAAGTGTGTTGCTATGAATTTGCGATTATCACACGATTACTATTTGTTATTCTACGTGTTACTTCCCTTAAGACATTAAGTTATAAAAGAAAGCTTAATAAATCTGACCACAAAGTAAATCTTCACAATGCGGATTAGAATATAAATACTTATATATTAAAGTTGTATTATTATCACGTCATTTTGAAATGAATTCCTAATAATATATAAGCTTCTGTTCAGGAAAATACTAATTAATCTATTTCGATACTTTTTTACGAAATAATAAATCAGTTATAATTTTTTAGGTATATTTTTTTATAAAGAATTTAGTTTTGTGTTTTATACCAGCTCATTTAGAAGCTACATATTTAAAAAAAATTCTTAAGTTTCTCCTTTTTGTTTCATTCAACCCCACCCTCTTTCGTAAATAAACTTATTCTGTGAATCAGGTGCCTTTTAGTACATATCTAAAATAACTGTCAACTTTCACGAAATTTTACATACTTGTCTAGAAGATGTTGCGTTACTCAATACGTTTACAGTGTTTGATATGCTGAAGATATCATCTGAACTCACTGTTACCGAAACAAAGTTTTAGATGACTTAGAATACCTTTTCAAAGTTATATGAACAGATGTGACAATGTTACTCTAATGAACATTGATTAAACCATTTATGATTCATGTTTTAAAAAGTTTGTAGACAAGATGGCCAAGCAGACTTTTCCTTACCTGTATCCTATCCTTGTATGCAGAAGTTCATGAAAGTTGATAATTATTTTCATGCTCCTTACGGAGAAAAACTTTGTGATCTATTGCTAAAGTTGATAGAACAATTAATATCATCTTAATATATTAATATGATATTAATATAACAATATTTTATTTATAAGATCTCATGTGTGCTATTAACAATAATAAAAGTCAAACGTCTTTTTAGAATAAATTGTTCGGGGCGTATGATATTTCGTTATAAAACAGTCATTTCCGTGAATAAAAGAAAATTCTCTGAGAAAAAGAGATTGTTTTGTTTATCTCGTACTAAATCTCTATCTCTTATAGTCAAAAGGAATTCTAAAGTTTCACATTTCTTTTTTTTCAAGAAACTGAACATTGTAATGTTAATCAAAAATTGCCTTTTTCTATTTCTATATAATTTATTGACATAGAGGAGTTATATGTAATCTAATTGAACAAAGCATATTTCCTAGCTCATGACAAAAGAAAATCTGCTGTTTTATATGCAATGAAAGTATTAAATGAATTAACGAAATTAAACTTTTGTAACTCGGAATTTGTTGTTAGTTTGCTGCTCATTTGCAATGCACTTACGAAATTAGACTTTAGTAACTGTGATTTCGTAAAAAAGGTTGTAATTTCCATAAATTTTAAAAGTAAATAATAACTTATTGATCGTGTGTATGATCATGAATTTTATTAAAGTAGTATAAGACGGTTTTAAAGAAATTGTATACAACATTTTATATCTTTAAATCTACTGCTTCAATTTGGAGAATTCGTAGCTACATTCTTTCTTCAGTTTCGTTTTCGGAATTCTGCGCTCATTGAAAGTTTAAAGAGCCGTGGGTTCATTAGTATTTCAGAGATGTTCCTTCATGCGTTGGAATATCTTTCATAGAATTTTTAATCTTTTTTTTTCTGTCTGCGATTGAATAAATATATCGAAAGATAAGGCTGTATAAGAGACATGTTATGGGAAGCATTTCATAATAACCCGAACAATTTGAAAACGTCGTGCTTATAGTTGGTTTTAATTGTTGTAAAATATATATTTGAATGTGTATATTATGCCATTTTTTGAACTCTCGCAGGGAAAACTTGGAAACTCATGTCTAAGATTTAAACATAGTTATAGAACTATGTATTATTATATTTATGAAAATTGCGTATATTATATTTATGAAAATTGAACTAAATGCATGATTGATTCACTATGAAAGTTTTGAAGCTTGGGAACGTGTTTTTGTAAACGCTCAGTACTTGAAATGAATCCTTTTTAGGAATAATATTAAAATCTCTAAGCAGGAAGAGATTAAAATGATATTTATGTGGACCTTTTTCAATCACATTTTTATGAATTGCTTAGGCATTTTTATGAGTTGCAAAGAAGATAAATAAAATTCTTCATTATTTTCTTTGTGTCTGAGCTACACGGTTTAAGTAGCAAGTATTTCTATGCACATAACTTAATATATTGCTATGGATTGTAATCTCTAGGCACGAGGAAGTTTTCTCCCTTAATTATGGTATCATCATGATAAATATTATCTACCAATGGACGTTATCGTCAGTTCCGAATGTACGTCTCAATAACGTCATTTTCGTACTGCGAAATGTCCTCTTGTCCGAGATTAAATCACTTTACTTAATGCTGATTAAAAGAAATATCGCATTTGTTCAATCTTTACGGATGCCGATCTTAAATCCTATGTTGTCAGTTGAAATTTTTAGGCTCGAAGCGGGATTTTTCTTGGTCCGTATACATCCAATATGCAACTCTTATTTCTTTTTATATCAGTACGACTGTTTTACTGCATTTCTTTTAAATACACCTAATTGCAATTTATTTTATTGTTTAATTAATTGTTATTTTGCCAACTGTGTGAAATTTTTTGAACTGTTATAAAATATACGTAACCACTCTGATATTTTAGCCATTATAAATGTATTTTTCTCTGTTTCTAATGAATTTAAAAATTGCATCTGTCTCTTGTATTTTTATAGTCCCTATTTTAATTTTTAAAACTGGTATTTGGCTTATTTCCGATGAATTTTCTTAGAGAAATTTACAGCTGCGATCTTAAAGCCTATGGGCTTGAACTTAATCTATTTTATATTTCATGACACTGAAGTGATCACTTTTTGGTTTGAGATTTGTGAAAACTGGTTGTAGTATAAGAAGCGGAAGGTAGTAATTAGGAGAATACAAATAAAATCTTTTAAATTTCCGCAATAAATAGTTGAAACCTATGTCTAGTTTCTATGAAATTTAATTTCACGTAATAAACACGCATACTAGTTCACACAGATACAAGAGAATTCTTTAGAATAGACTAATGGAAGTGTGTAAGAGACAGGAATTTCGGAAACTGTAGATTTTGTACTTCCCTTTTGTGAATTTGGATGTAATTATATAAAGCGCACATCTGCATTATAATGAAGGGTAGAATCTTTTAAAAATAGGTATAGATTTTGGCACCTTTGTTATGCAAAGATAGTAGTTTTATTTTTTCATTATTTGGTTCTTCTTATTCAGTGGCTCAATAGCCCGGGGTGGGCAATGTAATCTTAATTTCTCATGCAGTTTTTACTGCGCATCGTATACTTACATAATGTATTATTCCCGTTTTTACTACTAGAATGTTGTTCATTTATTTAAAAATACACTCACGAATTTTCCAAAGTCTTCTTATATAAATTGATTTGATGAAGTCAACAACCGGTAATTCATCGTTTATTTTGTCCAACTGAAATATTTAAAACTTCATCCTGTATGATCTATGTTGTTTGGTATGGATGTAAGGACTATGGCATCGGGCTGCAGAAAGATTCAAAAGCATATAAATTACTTAATGGAATGCGATTTGTTTTGTCAATTAAATGAACAAATCCATCATTAGCAAATGAGGTGACGTTTAGGTATTTGGAACTTCTTTTTCTTTCTGTATCGCGGATGAAATTTAACATGCTATTTTTTGCAAAACTGAAGTCTGTGGCAACTTTGCTAGCAGACTTTTTTTTTTTATCTCTTTTATGCAATTTTTTTTACAGATTTTTGATGCTATTAAGTATGTAGTTTATAGCTATTCTTTTATGTATACACTTTTTTATGTACAATACCCACTCGTATTTAAAAGTTTGAGTACAGAGATTTTTTATATGTAATTTGTGTAGAATGATGTAATTTTTATGTCTAATTGCTTCTAAAAATTACTATCTGATGGAAATATAATTTGATTAAAACTATGCTAGCTTTTTTATATGTTTTTATCAAACCTCATAATTTGCATTCATTTAAAGACATAAAAGGCAAGTATGTTCTTGATTATATTCCCACAGTATTTCAAGAAAATTCATTGATATTCGCTCTTTTCGACTGTGCTATACTTGTTCCTGATGTTATTAAATTTTATTTCCCCCGATATCTCTATCGTACTAACAATCCTGAATACTTGCTGATTGGGGTGTATTGTGTTTTATTTATTTTTTCTGAAGGAAATATTTGTTCACTTCATACGATGCTCAGTATGTTGGTGTAGATTTCCATCCTTCCTCTTACAAACATAAGAATTACGCGCTATTTTATATTTTTGTAACTAATTTGTTAAGGGATCATAAAATTAACTATATCGGTGAAAAAGGGATAAAATTTATTTTTTAAAACTTAGGATCTGTATACTGGGTTCTCCTTTGGGCTTTCTAGAGTTTTAAAGGTGTTTCTTCGTTCGTTGTGTTTTTGAAACTTCTTTGTGGAGTAAGTATTTTGTAAATCTCTCTAGCAGTGTTAGTAAAAAAAAAAAAAATTCTTGCTCTGCAACTGCTTAACCCTTTGTTTCCGTACCTGTAACAGCACTATACTTGAATGTAAGTAGCTGAATAGTTTCGATATTGTACTTTACATATTTCATTGGATGATATCATTTCTATTGTGTTTCATAATTTTGGGTTTTTGAACTGTAACTGAATGTTTGTAAATTTTGTGCTATGTTCTATTAGGAAGTCATGTGTCTCACTTGCTCATTAAGCTATAAACAAAGTGAAACTGGTATTTTAACTTCATTTAACAAAGTTTAATATTTTTGAGTTATAATTTGCTTATGAAAGAATTTCTCCTCTGTTTGCCTTTGTGACAGATCTTTGTGTTGATTCGAAACATTTATTGTATTTTTGTGTTCCAAAGAATGAAAAATTGGTATGTTTGTATCTAGAGTTTATTATATAATCATTCTGTATCTCAATTCAATTATGTATTTCTGTATTCTCTATCATCAATTTTTATTTTGATGTTATATATTTTAAAATAAAATTACCTTTTTCCCAAAGTTTTTGGCATGATTTTCATTGCGATAATTTTATCAGAAATTGTGTTGTATTTTATGCAAAACTCCAAGACTTGACTTGAAAATGTTCATGTCAGACCTGTAGTTCAAGGATTTAAGATATATTGTTAGAATTTGTTTGTTAACAAATAGCTTTAGCTTACGGGGTTCATTTTCCGATTCCCTTTTTAGAACGGCCATTAAGGGGGTTATATATATATATATATACACACACACACACACATATATATATATATATATATGTGTGTATATATATATATATATATATATATATATATATATATATATATATATATATATATATATATATATATATATATATATATATATATATATATATATATTTTCATTCTTAGGCCCGTATTCTTGGGATACATACTATCCCACCCCGTAAGGAAAAGGTTAAACTGTAAGTTTGTTCTTTACTAAATATTTATCTCTCTCTGTAACAAGTTGAAAATAAAAAAGGTTTTTTTCGATAGCATACTAAGAATATAAATACGGTATATAAAAATTCTCAGGAAGCAATTCTAATAAGGAACATTATTGCAACTAGTATCAGTACAATCGATTCATCCTTAGGGCTGGAGAACAATGCAGACGGTCATCTCGCAGGATTCTATCGATATATTACTGTTCTGACTAGAGCCGGGCCGATCCATCGTGACACCTGAGGCAAGTGTTAAAAACGGTGCCTTTTCAAATTTTTGGTAAGACTCTAATTACTGGAAGTATCACTGTTAGAAATAATCTACTCACTAGAACAACTGACTTTTGGGGGAAAATATGTATTAAATAAAAAGAAATTTTTTATTTATTAAAAAAAAAAACCCCCAAAGATTAAAAATTACAGTAGCAGAAAAAGTAAATTAATTTGCATATAATTTGTAATGTAAAAAATGACTAAATTATTTTAACTTAGGATTACTTTCCTCTATAACGGTCCTTCGGAAAGCAAAATTTCAGACGCTAAAACCATCCTCGCGAGTTATAATTTTGGCAGCATGCCAAACCCAGTCTGTATCGCTTCGACAAGCAGTAAACAGTTAAACAGAAAAGTACCAAAATGCGTTAAAATTTTGGCATACATATATATATATATATATATATATATATATATATATATATATATATATATATATATATATATATATATATATATATATGAGTATATAGATACATGAGTATATAGATACATATATACATAACACATATATGCATATACACATACAAAAGAGATAAGTAATCCTACGTTAATAACCCGCGGTAGTTTCGTTAGAAGAGACTACCTGAAAAATTTTAAAAACTTTTACTGCAGCAAATTGTCCGATTGCATCTCTATAATTTATTGATTTAGGTGGGCTCGAGGTGGCTTTGTGGTAGCGCGCTGGCTTTCGGTTTTGAGGGTACTCGGATCGTATCCCGTCGCGCGCCATTTAACACCTGCGTGTCTAGGCCGGATATGGGCACGTTAAATCCGTACGCCGGAAAGTCTCTCTATGAGGTCAGAGAGAGTGGGAGTGGGTACGATTCCCCAGATGTCGCTCCTGGGGGTGCTCGGTCAAAATTGAGGTGCAAGCAGCTAAGACGGACTCCGACCCTTGTGGTGCTATATAAACCAGAGCACCACACTTCAGCCCAAAGCCTATATGGACCTGGACTGGAACTTTCATTCAGGGGGCATAGAAACAACAACATTGATTTAGATACCGTCTTTTCTATAGAGATTGTTACTAGATTATTTAATCGTTCTAGGGCTGTTGCTGTTTGTGGATAATTCTTTAAAATTTTCTCTAAGGCCATAAGCATCATGCGTCGTCGACAAACTCATGACGCCAGAAGAAGAGCACCCATTTATTTCTCATAATCCCAAATTCAGAAATTTATAAAAAAACAAATTTCAGGTAGTCTCTTCTAACGAAACTACCGCGTGTTATTAACGTAGGTTACTTATCGTTGCTTACCTCTTTTGTATATATATATATATATATATATATATGTGTGTGTCAAAATTTTGACGCAGTTTGGTACTTTTCTGTTTAACTGTTTACTGCTTGCCCAAGCGATACAGATTGGGTTTGGTGCGTTGCCAAAATTATAACTCACGAAGCAAGACATCTGAAATTTTTCTTTCCGGAGGACCTTTATGGAGGAACGAAATCCTCCGTTAAAATAACAAAATATAATTATTAAGATGATTATTCGTTTAATATTCAATAGTCATAGTTAACGGTAGTAATATTGTTTTATTATAATAATAGTTTTCCGTACACATCATGTTACCTATTGCTCTCAAGTTAATGTTGAATATAAATATAAAAATAATTTCTGTAAAAGGATATAATTTTTTGATTAAAACTAAATTAAAGGAGTTTTCTTCATACTTTCATAGAATGTAATTATTCATTAAATTTATTAAATTATTCACTCAGGATTTTTAAAAGGTTTTTCAAAACTTTTTTTTCGTTTATTGAAAGTAATCCTTCCTTTACATTGAATACGCCAGATTTGATAACTGTTAAATATGGCGTTATATTAATAAACATGAATGCTCGGTCAACAGTAAATTTTAGTGTTACTGTAAAGAAATGAATGTAGAAACAATTGTAATTTTTCTATAAAAGTTTCTTCCCCAAATTATGTTGAATACTAGTAATGTAATTATTAGGATAGATAATTATCATAATAGCCATATTATTTAATGGCGGTATTTACTGAGCATGTTAATGTGTTTTAGTGATTTTCCGAAGTTTATATTTTACAAAAATACGTTGGCTGCGCTATACATTATGTAAAAAAAGGTTTTGCGATAACATTATATAGAAATTTAAAAGCAAAAATTTTAGCAAAATGAAAGATTTGGGGCCATTAATAATATTAAGCCCTCAGAAAACATTTTAAAAATTGCAAATTTAAGGTTAAAAGTTTAATTATGTTTTTAAATAATTACAATACTACATAATTTGTTTTTTTAATCACAAACTGAAACCATTACAAATGAAAAAATATAGTTTCTTTTTTCCTGTAATATTTAGCCTTACTTATCAAAATGAGTGATTTTCAGGGGGAAGACATGCATTGCTTTTTTAGCTCAAGGCATATCTGACGAATTCGCTGATTCACTTACTAACGTATTCAAATGTGAGAAAGAGAGAGAGTTTTCAGATCTATTTATGAAAAAAGGGATGTAACGTAGTAAATTTTTGCTTAATTAAATGACACAAATAAATACCATTGGTTAATAAATTAAATTGATTAATACCATTGATTAATAACTTATTAACCATTAATTTGATTTTTTTCCAACTCTGACAGTTTATAACTGATTTATTAACTCTGAAAACTTTGCAGCTGTTTAGGAGGTAGAGAAGGAATGTCCGGAGCATCACTCGACCAAGTCAAATTGAATGTTAAAAAAGATAGGGGATTTTCTCCAAATTTAAAGAAAAACAGTACTCTTTGGCAGCATTAGGCCTATTACTAATACCGGTCTTCAACTTTTTTGAAAATTTCATCCGGTCCTGGGACTTTGATCCGGGAAACTTCTACTGACCGTGTAGGTACACTTAACCTTTTCAACACTTGTACTTGCTCGATGAATCTTAATATTCTTTAAGGGACTCGCGACTCTTAAGTCGAGGAAATAAGGCATATTTTCATACTTTTTGACTCTTTGTAACTATTTCAACTTACTCCCAATTTTTCCAAATTTTGTGTATATGATAAATTGATATATTTATTTTAATAAACAAATTTTCAACTCTCAAAATAATCTTAAATAATTTTTTTTTAATGCTTTAGATATACCTTGTTTTTTAAGCATTTTTATTGTATACTGGCTTGCGCGCAGAACTATAAAATTAATTTTATACTTAAATGTATAATTCCTGTTTTATATTTAAAATGAATAATTCAAAATACAAATGAACATACATTATTCAACATTAAAATATTTTTTCAATTTTTTTAAAACTGCTCAAAATATACTTAAAATTTCCTTAAATTTTTGCTTTAATTTACCCCTGAAAAAATAACAAAATGTGCAGTGATTGCAATAATTCTAGTTCAGACGACTATTTAGCAAGGCAAAATAAAATAACATGATTATGCAGTGATAAAAATTTCATGGAATTATGTTTCATAGTTTTTGAGATATCAGTTGCGGAATGATACAAAATTACATTTTGAGAAAAATGAGTTTAAAATATTTCTTACCATAAACTTGATCAGTAATTAAATATTTAGAATATCAATATCTCCGTAACTAAGAGGAATATTTTCATGCGGTTTGCTTTATTTTGTTCAGAAATTATCAGGCTTTAACATATATTTTTTTCAAAAAATCGAATGTTTTAAAGATTTAAGGGTAGTGAGTCCCCTTAAATACTTTTCCTTTCAAGACATTCTTTTAGCAGAAAGTCTCCTTACGGGTAAACGTGTCCAATTCTATGGTTTCTATTAATGAGATGGTAGATATTAATGGGAGAGATGGTAAATGAAGCAATGACAAAACTACCTTACGCCAGAATTGTCAATTTTGTACGTGAAAAGATTCTACGCTCTGCTGCTTTGTAGTTTTTACTAGAATGTAAAAAATTAACTTACAGATTTAGTAAAAAAATGTTGGAATATTTGAATGACAGGACCATACGGTAGGTAGATGGTATATCTTCCTGATGAGTAGAATTGAGTTATTGTACATATAACAGATTTCTACATAATTTTCCTTCTAGTTTAAATTACATTGAAAAAAAAACTCTCTAAAATAGAGGTTAAAACTGCTAAAATAATTTAATGAGAGAGGAGAGTGGTAAATAGACCTAAGTGCAAGGAAATAGAGATCGTATTTATTCTCCACGGGATCAATATTTTCCCTCTTGTTAAATATCCTTGCAAAAACACATCTTTTTAAAATTCTTCATATTTAATGAATTTAAGAAGAAAAAGTTACCGGAAAAAGTTATTGTGCCATGGAGGAAATAAAAGTATTACTTAATGCAAAAATATCTTGGGAGGGAGACGGATCAGCGATATATGCATTCAATAAGGTGCAGTGATCAATTCTAAACTCCTGGTGTTCAATAAGCTTTCTTTTATCTTAAGATGATAATTTTTCAGTTTTATCCCTCAATATAAAATTGTTGTACCACATACAATATATTTAATAGACTTCCCGATTATTCTCAACCAACGAGGATATTTTTTCTAAGAATAATCATCCTTTAAAAATACTAGAAAGGAGTTGTGCGAGGCAAAAAAGAAAAAGTTTTTAACTTTCCCATCACATTCTGTAAACTGTAACCAACCAAGATGTCAGTTGGGATTCTTTATGGGAAAGCTGAGAAATAAGACTGCCTTATAAATGCAGTTTATTGGCCATTGAAAAATTAATAGGGATAATAAACCCTAATCATTATAATGATAACGTTAAAATATTAAATTTATAAAATATTAAAGGCAGTGTTTTTATTAATACGTTTTAAACCTGTAAAATGCATTAAATACATATTCGAAGCAAAATATTAGGACTGTTAATATGCAGCTTCCTATTTATAAAAAAGAGAGGAAAAAAAAATCTTTATCCATGTGAAAATAAACTTGGATGAATACCCAACTTGAGATACAAAATATATTACAGCCGCTTTGGAAAAGGTGCACTTTTCAAAAAGACCGGTTGCAAGAACAAGTGTAATTTCATGGTGATGTGATTTTAGGAGTATTCGCGAAAACCAAAATATATTAAAAAAATTTTAGTACTTAAAATTTACGTTTAAAGCTTTTATTAACGAAACATTATGAATTTTAGTAAATATTTGTTTATCTTTCTTCCGTTTTTTATTTCATTTGATTTTAATCTGCTACATAATTTATTCCGATTTCCCGAAACTACGCAAAGACAAGATTTCAATTTTGTTACTTCTTAACGAAAAGTTGAATTTTTATAAACCTTGAATCAATGACTTATAAGAATTTAATAAAACGGGAATTTTCCCTTTGAAATTTTTTAGCGATCACTTTCACTTAAGACAACCTAAAAATATAAAACGAAAAACTAACACTCTTTAATCAACAAAATTGGATATATTCAAGAGGAAATTTATGCAGAAAATTATAGCTTACTTAGAAAGAACAATTTATTAGCATAGTGTTATTAAAATTTTAATGGAAAACTTTTCATTAATTATTCATTCGTATATTTAATATTTTGAACTAATATGTGGGAGTATAAAAGGAGGGGTCAGGGGTTGTTTTGGGGGATCAGCTCTCTATTCCCCCCCTCCCTTAAATCACGGTTTTGATATGAAACCCTTTTGAAATTTTTTAGCTATCCCTTTCACTTAAGACAACCTAAAAATATAAACACGGTTTTGACATAACACTCTTTAATCAACAAAATTGGATCAATTCAAGAGGAAATTAATGCAGAAAATTATAGCTTACTTAGAAAGAACAATTTATTAGCAAAGATTTTATAAAAGTTTAATGGAAAACTTTTCATTAATTATTCATTCGTGTATTTAATATTTTGAACTAATATGTGGAGGGAAGGGTCAAGGGTTGTTTTGGGGGATCAGTTCTCTACTCCCCCTCCCTTAAATCACGGTTTTGACATAAAACCCTGAAAGCCGCTATTGAAATTGGTAAGTTAAAAAATACGATGTCGCTTAAAAATAATAGAATGCTGTAGTGGTGGGATTTCTCTATCTCTGACTCTTTCTTGTCAACCTACGTTTAATTTGATGTACATTTCCTAGTTGATAAATTAAGAATTGTCAGTGCTCCCCGATGTCGCCTCCAAAAAATTGAACGGTTCTACCTGTCCAGTTTGGGCCCGTGGATCCCGTTACTCGTGGATCGCGCCCTGAACAAAATAAACGGCCTCTTTCGTCATCTAGTCACCCGGCAACTTAGACAAACGTCGGTGTGCATGCACTTGGAGCAGCTGCGAGAGCCGAGCGCATGGTCAGATGCTCTCCGACAGCCCAACTCGGAGGTAAGTGCGATCAGTTCCCTTCGTGCGTCGTCTTACGCATGTTGCTTCAAACCAACCCGGGGAAATCAAACGCTGAAACAACCCCTTCTTTTGATTTATTGTTGTTTTCCGGTTTTTTAAGAATGAGAAATTGGGGAGATTAAAAAAAAAATGTTGTAAATTTAAATCCACTGAAGGGATTTTTACTTAAATATTGCAATTTTTTAAAATCCGGCAAACAATTACGCTAACGTAAATAATTTTATTTTTTTATGAAATGTTTTAGTTTCTGTGGACATATTAAATAAGAAAAATTATATCGGATAATAATTAAATTTTTTTCCCTAGCATGAGAAATTTCAGAAGTGAGTTTTTATCTCTGAGAAATTTGTTTACAATCTGAAAAAGTTTTTAAATTGTGCTTATATATGATGAGATAATTTTAATCGTAAATAATATTTATTTAAGTAAGTTGAAAGATGTATTCAATGGTATTATATATACAGATAAATATTTACTATATTACTTTTTAATATAAAGTAAAAGATACATGAATAACTGTTAAAATTAAATGCTATTCGAAGACAGATTGGTGATTTTTAAAATGTGTAATTTTGGTTATTTATTAAATAATTTGAAATATCTACTTTATTTATGTGTTGAGCATATTAACGCTCTTCAATAATTAGTATTATTTGCTACTAGATAATAAAAAAGATAAATTTGCTGGACTGTAGAAAATTTTTTTACTATGAGAATTTTTACGTTTTAAAAATTATTTAAATATTACCTATAGATTGTAAAAATGTAACATTGACTTATAATCTGCTAACGTCAGAACAAATTTGTAATCACTGTTTTAGATTTGAAAGACAGTTTGGAAAAGTAAAATTTACTACCTCACATACGAATTATTAGTAAAATTGGAATTGCGGGAAGAAAGAAATGAGCAATTTAAAAATACATGCTATAAGTTAATCGTGTAAAATATTTACATAATTTTAATCACGCATTGTCCATATATTAAAAAGAAAAACATGACTATAAAGGGATTGTACCCATTTGATGATTTGAAAGACAATCCTAATGGGATTATCACGAAAATATAAAAATTTCTCTCTCTCTGCACTTTGCGCTTCCTTTGCACAGTTTTATTTTGGTAAACAGAACAGCCATGTGTTTATAATAACACATAAAATTTAAGAAGAAAGCACATAAAATCTATTGTGTTTTTTAGAATTCCTGATCCATAAATGTAAAGAGAGATTGTTGATATGTTTGTGGTATATTTTTCTTACGTTTTCAAAATGCAGTGTACAAGAATATTTTCCTCTGAACGATGAAAGGAAAAGAAATGTTTTTAATGTATTTTAAGTTCTTCAAAGGCCTTGAATTAATTAAATTGTAAGTCACAATTGTATTAAGTATAAATCATCCGAAAATTTTTGGTCGCAATTGAATTTATAGCATATATTTCATGTTAATGTCTTGTCGAAGCTTTGTAAACAATTTAATTTGTTTATAACTCATTTTTTGAGTTAACAATTAATTTTATTTTACCTCTTTTTGAAGACTACATATTTCTATAATCTTACAAGTTTTTTTTCTGAAAAGAAAAATAACACTGATTAATATGTATACTGTTTATGTGAAAAATTTGCATAACAATCGAAACAATGTTTAAAACTTAAATCAAAACAATATTTAATCAATCAATCAAAACAATCAATCAAAACAATATTTAATCAAAACAATCAGTCAAAACAATCAATCAAAACAATCTTTAATCAAAACAATCTTAAAACAATCTTTAATCTTTTTTTCGTAACAATCTTGAAAAGTTGCATAAATTGTTTACTGATGTCGAATGAAATTCATTTGTATAGTTATTATCCCTGGCAAACTTACAGGATACACATGAATGAACTTTAAGCTTTTTAATTGATTCTAGAGCTTTCAAATATTTTCTTTTAACTCAATTAAGGATGCATTACAATATCTAAGTATTCCAGTTTCTTTAGTCCTATTTTAAGATTGGACTTAAATATAAGATAATAACTTTTCGTTAAATATTAATTTTTTTCCAATTAACTCCCGTTCACAGTCAAATGTTAAGGATCTCTCCTAACATTTGACTGACAATAGATGTTTTTTAAAAATAGAAAGTTAAATTAATTGAACACTGAATATGATATGAATATTAACAAAACGTATTTTCTCTAAGAATAAAAGCTAAATATTTGTCTTCTAACCTAACTGTGAAAGAATTATTACACTTAAATTTTTTGTTGATATGCTCAACAATGCCGTATTCCAAACACGCCATTCACTTGAATGAAGTGAAATGTATTTTATTTATATGACGTTTTATTTGTTAAAAAAACCTTAATGGAAGCCATTCTTCCACGAGACAAACTAACTTTAAAAGTATGTTGTCATATTCATATCTTTCTTCCCTCTCTGTCTTGTATTTACAATAGCATCTAGATTTTAAACTTCCTTCGTTGTTCATTAAGTTTTTCATACAATTTAATGTTTTTTTTAAAGATAAATAAATAAAACTACCAGTAACCCTTTTTTAGAGTATAATTTCTCAGAATTATACAAAAATACAGGAACCTAATCTTGAAATTCCAAGCTTTAAATTTCTTATAAACTACTTAACAGTAAATATCCCTTTAACCAAGTCATATTTTTCAATCATTTTACTGAAAGATTTCGTATAATTACTGCTAGAAAATTCTTCAAACGTATTGATTATTTGGATTTAATTGGCAAGATCTCTTTTATGAGAATAAGACAAAAATTATAGTGAAAAAAAATCTTCACCAACTGCAATAAATAATATTAGAATAATTTTCATTCAATATCTCTTACTGTTTCGGTTCTCTGCAAACTATAAAATTGATCTTAAACCGTAATTTTCTTTACTTAAAATTTTACCATGAAAGACGTTTCTTGGTCTGATTTAATTCTCCATGGAAAGACGGTATTTTAAAACGTAAGAAATAGATATACATTTTCTTACGTATTAAATGTATTTTGACCTTCTTCTATTAGCACTGCTATTAAGCCTCCAAAAAATATCGCGTCTGATAAAAACTGGTATATTGCTCCTTTACGTATACTGCCCAACTATTGAAGATTTTGAGCACGAATAATATATTTGTTTTTCCTTAAATTTGAACAGTAAAAAGTCTAACATTGAACGCATGCATGTCAAACAGGAAAAGAGTCTCATAATCTGATGCACACAAAATCAGGATAATTACGCAAGGAATTTTATGTACAGTTGCTTTGTATTTCACATGAGTTCATAGTTAATATTTATTGTGATTTAAATGTTCTCTTAGTGTACTCTCTCACTTCAAACGAAGGTTATAGGAAGGTAGGAGATATCAACATCAGTTAGTTTGTAGTTCTACATTATCACACTGTTTGGAAAATTTGAACATGTAAGAGATGGTTGTTTATGTTCAAAGATGGAGGGGGGGGGGGAGATAGGGAGAAGAGAATTCCTTATATATAAGATTTTTTTCCGGTGAGATGGGTTGAACATGCTAACACTCCATTACAGAGATCTTTAACAGGGGAAAAGAAATATTCAACCAGAGAACCTATCGAAATGATTTACATCTGACGAACACTGAATAGACCCTCTGTGTACCCCAGAAACATCCTACTTTAATGAAGAGATAAAACTAATAATATAGCTTACATAAATACTATTTATATAAAATACAAAGAACAGCTTCTTCTACATACCCCCGTCATGAAAATACAGTAACGCAAAGCATACTTTTTTACAAAAATGTGCTTAATTATGTAAATTTATCTAAACAGGGGAAATGCTTTATGTGTAGGACTTCCGAGAGTGCTTTGTAATTATATTGCATGTTTGAAATACCACGGATGTCATAACACACACGCATCCCTGCCTCAGTCACAATCATTCGAGGTAGAACTTCCAATTTCAGGATTTGCAGCTCCTAGTGATTGGTAGACAGGTATTTTTGTATTAAAGTGCATTTCATTAATAAAACATACTGGGCAAACAATATTTACAAGACTGGTAACTACTATTGTATTTGACATTTGCGTAGTTTATTTTAGATAGTTGAACCTCATACTTCGGTTATTATTTATTGGGTTTTGGACCAGTATCTAATGAAGATGTAGAAAGGCTTCATCTTCTTGTTACATACATTATTTCTGACTTTATATAATGGTTATATTTGCTAACTGCACATTGAAACTGGCTCGCCCACAATTTACGAGTGATCCCTTTGTAATAGAACTAATCCTCAAGTACATCTGCCTATAAATGTGCTAAAAAAGAATTTTACATGTCCAGGGAAATTTTTTATGTTCCATGCCCCCCCTCAAAAATAAATAAATAAATAAATAAATAAATAAATATAAAATACAATAAAAATAAATAAGAAAAAGATAAAGAAAATAAAGTATAAATAATTCTAAATACATTCACAGTCATTTTTAATGTATTTCGTATGCATATCACATACGCTTTGAGCATAATTTTATTCTGGGGGAAACTTTCTTTAATTTTGCTTATGTTACCATCGTTTATTATCACAATGTTTTGAAAACTAACCTTAGTTGATGGTATCCGAGAAAACAATTACTACACTTTAAATTTTTGACGATATATTCAACAATGCCATGTATTTCACTTGAGTGAAGTAAAATGTATTTTATTTATTGTTAGTAAACTCATGTTTATGCATCTAAGCCTCCTTTTAGCTTATTTATATCCTGTCGTGATGATATTTATAAAAAAAATAATAAAAAACAGTCGGGCGAAAGAATGGAAGTTAATGCACGGACAACGTGACCCGTCAGATCTAAAATTTGATGCAAAGACAGTTTTTCTTGCGTTGAATTAGTAGTAATGTTCCTAATCTGATAAGTTGTAGTATATTATAGTATGGGAATGATACATACATTGTTTAAATGCATGTTTATTGAGACTGCGGAATTGGTACATATAAATCAAGCTCTGGATTTAAAGACCCTAGCTATGTTTAGTAAATAAACAAATGTTCTTAGGAATAAACTAATTAAAGCTCATAAAGGGGATCAGTTTTGATATCTAGAGCTGGTATGGTCAACAGTCTAGCTTGACTGGAGATTGTGGATAGATCGTGTATAGCAAAATAGGGGGGTGGGGAATTCCATATTAAGATGGATTTTATAAGTAGAGAGGATTTTAACATGCCAGCAAACCACGAGAGAGATCTTCTACTCAGGGTAAGAAAGACTGAGTGAGAACTAAACTAATTAATTTCATAACACGGATACACTTTTACTAACCTAAATTCATATTTAATTTAAGATACGTTTTAAATTTTTTTCTTTGCATCCTAAACATTTGGTAAAGTTTGATTTTAGGTTATTGAATAATGACTGTGCGAAAATTTATGACTCCTTGTATTCATCAAAACGATTCTCACTACTGTACGTAAGACAATAGTTTGTCTACCAACTATTGTTTACAGCAGACAAAACTATTTATTCACAAATTTCAGTTGTTAAAGATTTAAACTTTCTTATTTGAGAATAAATGAAGCCTCATATATCAGCTAAATAGTTTATGTACCAATCTGTAGCCACTCGTTTAGAAAAACAATAAATCTGAAATTATCTAACGTAATGTAAATTTGAAGTAAAGAGCATTTAAGAAAGAAATTTTCTTCTAGATAAAAATCTCCTAGATTCACATAGAGGAATGAGTCAGTGCAAGTGATTTACTAGTGGAAGTACAATGCACAGTACAGCCATAAAAGTCCCCTGTTAAAACTTATAAGAATTAACTAATAGTTGGGTTTAAAGAAAATTGAAGTAGCACTCATAAGAAGTTTTAGAAAGCTTCAGTGTCAATAAGTTTAAAAAGCGAAATTTTTGTTCATTTAAATAAGCGTACTTATACATTTTGATAAATTCATTTACCAGTAATATTAAGAAAATAAAGCAATTTCTTTTAAGGAATTTGGAGGATAAATTTTACAGACCTTTTCATATATTTTGGTGGAACGAATTCAGAGGTTTCATAGGAGCCTATTCATGTGTGAAAAAAGCTTTTCCTCGGTGCACTTCTAAATTGTGGAAAAATTACTGCATAGAAATTTGACGGAAACCTAACTAGTGTACTGAAATAATTTTTTAGGGTAGTCACTAATTGTCTTAAAAGTCACCCAGGAAGTATGTTGAGGAAAAGAAGAAAGACATTAGTAGGAATGAGGAAGTCTCAAACGAAAATTTACGTCACCTCAGATTTTTAGACATATATTGGCGATAAAAACATTACAGAATTTCCTTTTATTAATTATACTCGGTCTTTTAAAATATATTTTATGTATTTTAAGTGTATAAACCACCATGAAGTATTTCTGTCTTTCAATATTTTGCTTTTAGGAGAATGAATTTTAATAGTAGATGATCAGTATTTATAATTAATAAATTGCAGGGAATCAAGAAAGAAACAAAAATCAATTTATTTAGGAGCACATGGGGGTTCTTTTAGTGCAGCTTAACGCAAAAATTCCAGGTTCCTTTACAAACATATGTTCTTATCCTCATGCAACTAATTATACGTCGATCAGAAACCTTTTTGGGACAGACACGTTATTTTTATTTTCTATTAGGTACCTGAATTTATTATTATCTTAAAGTAAATAAATAAACAAAAGTCTAATTTTTATTTATTCCGAAGAAGACATAGTTGAGTACTTCCCTGTGTTTGTATAACTCGAGGTCCGGCACAAAGGAAAAGATATCTTACATCTGCAGCACATCCTAAAAGAACGTGCATCATATGTTGGTAGCTTCTTAGAATCCTATGTTGGTAGCTCATTTTTCCCTGCAAGAAATTTGCAATCCCTGCAAGAAAATTTGCGTCTTCCTAAATTACTTTACTGTAAAGCATATTCTATTGTTAATAAAGTACGACCCCTTTTCCAAAATTGCGACCTAAAAGTAAAATAAGATAATTTATATTAGCCCTGCAGATCATTAAGCAGGCATGTGAAGTATCGGAACTCAATAACATCCCCAGATATGAGTGTTAGAAGTTTATGAGATTCCGAATGTCAGTATAGTGTCAAAATTCTTGAAGAGCCCTCAAACCACTCTGAAGTTATGCCTTGTATAACGTCAAAAAACCCACTTTGCAAGAACTTTATGGCCACTTATCCTACGCCCAGTTCAACAGTTCGCAGTTCTAACAAGCGCGGGATCTAGCAGTAAAGTCCCCGATATACTTAAGTGGACACGTGAACTCCACGAATCCAAAGTCGCCCAATTAAAAAATTCAGTAGTTTAGGCCCTCTGGCGACAATATCGCAAAACACCCATTTAATATTGCATGAACAGAAGACTTTTCTCTCTCTTCGTTTCTAACTCTTGTTGCTGTCGGACCTACTGTCCACAGTCCGGTGGTTACAACGCTTTTCTCTTAACTCTCCAATGTAAGTACTGCTGTTTTTACGTCCCGTCCTGGCATGGACGCCGGACAAGTCATGTGGCCACTGAAACTAATACCTTCGCGATGCTTCATAATTGAATAAAGGTGATTTCCTGGATATCGTCGGAAATGCGTGTTCCTCTTCTATGGTTCCGCGTGTGTTACTCTCCTAAATTTCGTAAGTGTTTTTCCTGAATGAACACTCAGCCCGACTGCATCACTCCTCGTACCGACTGCATCTCCCAGAAGTTCTACGCGTTCAAATGTGATTATTATCACACACGCACACGCACACGCACACGCACACACACGCACACACACACACACGCACACGCACACGCACACGCGCACACACACACACACACACACACGCACACGCACACGCACACGCACACACACACACACACACACACATACACACACACACACACACACACACACACACACACACACACATTTAAGCTGCTAAGCTGACTTTTTGGGCAGTCCGTGAGAGAAAATTTCTGCATCAATTTACTTCATTTTGGTATTAAACGAAAGATTGTAATATGTAGATTTGTCAAATTTGGTTTTTTTAACCTCAATTCCTATTAATTAGTGATAATTTACAATTGAAAATTGATTTCTGTGCATGCTCAGTGCATGTTTAAATCTGGCTTTAGAAACTCATTGTTTCTGTGCATGCTCAGTGACATGTTTTATTGATAAACACGTTTATTGCGAGGAGTCTCTCTGGATATCTCTCTGCAATTTTTTTTATGATAATTATGTTTGAGAAATATAAGATTAAACCTGATGGAAATTTTTTATTTCACGCTGTTTAATTAGCGATAATTTACAATTAAAAAATTGCATTCTGCGCTTGCTCATTGACATTTTTATACCTGGCTTTAGATACTCACAAAGCACGAGGCCGCTTAAACACATTTATTTGTTTCTGGCATTATTATGATTTTTAACATTTGGCAGTGATGTTTTGAGTATAATTTGTGCATTAGTACATTTATTTACTATCTAGCCGTCATGTTTTGACGGGTACCAACAAGTGGGGGAGAAGGTGGGATTATGGACCCCACTTTTGTTTTTGGCTCACTGTGGTCATACCAAAGACTGATTTTCATATTTTAGGGCTCTAACCTCTTCCATAACTCATCATCTAAACATCCTTAAGTGGATTTGTCGTTAAATCAAAATTTAAGATGTATACAATCTCATAAGTGAAAAATGTCAAAACTTGCAGGTGACCCAAAGTGGAGGGTAATATGGACCCCCACCTTTTTTTCCCAAAAAACTCATTTATCTATTTATTAAACAGCTGGAAACAAAAAACCGAAAAGTTTTCTAATGAAAAAGTGAAAGAAAGATAATACACTCATGGACAAAAAAATTAGCGCACCAAGAAATAATTGCGGGATTGTAACGAAACTTGCAATGAAGGTACATGTCGGGGAGATATGCAAATGATTAGAAATGCAGCTTGATTGCGCATTACGTATAGCCGGTAGAGGGCGTTGAACATCGTACTCTGTAGAGTATAAAACAGGTAACCAAAGCTTGTTTGAGTGTCCTGAATCCTTTACAAAGGAAGAGCTGAGATAGACATGCCATTACGCCGTGTTCGAAGACAATATAAGCAGTTGTCGCAGTTTGAAAGGGGGAGAATCGTCGGGATGATGGAAGCTGGGTGGTCAGCTAGGCGAGTAGCTCGTCAATTAGGCCGCTCTGATTGTGTTGTGAGGAGGTGTTGGGACCAGTGGACCCGAGAGATGTCATGTACACGAAGACCAGGCTCAGGACGCCCTCGACAGACCAGTCGTCGAGAAGACCGCCACATCGTAAGAAATGCACGCGTACAGCCAACTGCTTCATCGGCCGCCATCCAGGCACAGGTAGCACCTTCACTAGGGGCCTCTATGTCTTCTCGAACCATACGAAGGCGCCTGGCTGAAGGACAGTTGGTATCGCGGCGCCCATTACGTGTGCTGCCCTTGACGCCCACCCATCGACGTCTCCGTTTGGAGTTTTGCCGCGCACGAGGAAACTGGACTGAAGCGGAATGGAACCAGGTCGTCTTTAGCGACGAATCCAGATTCAATCTCAGCAGTGATGACAATCGTGTTCGTGTGTGGAGAGCCCGTGGTGAACGCTTCAATCCTGCCTTTGCGGTACAGCGACACATCGCTCCCACAGCTGGTGTGATGGTATGGGGTGCCATTACCTACAACACACGGTCACCCCTAGCATTGTTCCGTGGCACCATGACAGCCCAGTAGTATGTTCATGAAATCCTGCAACCACATGTGTTGCCACTCATGCAACGGCTCCCAGGAGCCATTTTTCAACAAGACAATGCTCGGCCTCATACGGCAAGGGTGTCACAAGACTGTCTCCGCACTGTTACTACCCTTCCTTGGCCTGCCCGATCCCCAGATTTGTCTCCAATCGAGCATATCTGGGATCATTTGGGACGACGAGTTGGGCATCCCACGAGTTTGAACGAACTAGAGGCAAGGTTACAGCAAATATGGAACGAAATGTCTCAAGACATCATACAGAACTTGTATGACTCAATGCCCGATCGTATCGTATCGTGCATTCGCGCTAGAGGGGTCCAACGGAGTATTAACTCCTCCGTTCTTTTGCCTTTTTCTCTGAAATAAATTATCCTTTTTCTTTGATTTTCTTATCATTTACTTATATCAAAGTAGTCATTACGTATGTAAAATTTCGTTTCATTTTGACGACTCCTTCTTGGTGCGCTAATTTTTTTGTCCATGAGTGTATATTATTAAACAGCTGGATCATGAAATATTATCTATATAAAAAAAACGTCAATTTTGGTGACAAAAGTCGCAAATATAAAACTCAGCTTCGGCTCTGGTGCACACAGAATGTATCCAGTGTAGGCTCATCACACAACGAATCCAAAGTTCTCCCATGTGTCATGTTTGAATGCACCTTCACAGAAGATGCACGATGCTTCTTGCTGGTCTGGGCCATCTCTGTAAACACATGGGCTTGTATCCACCCAGAGGGATGTGCTATTCCAATTGCTCCGGATGGGGCTCCATTCATAAGCTGATCCATGAAGATTTTGCAAGGAAATATCATCATTGGTGAAAAATATGTTCCCCCAGCACTCATGCAGCAAACCACAGTTACCAGAGAACTACATTCAGCTGTAGTCAGAGCTCCCACCTGACGTTTTCTCTTCAACCCGATGACTTGGGAAACTTTTGACTGAACCACACTTAAACCAGTCTCATCTACATTGAAGATTCTGGAAATGATTCCCAGAACACAAGCCTTCCAGCAAATAAAAATAACCCAGCCACCTGCTCACGTGTGAATCCTTCTGCACTTGCATATGACGTCCCTGTAGGTTTTCTGATCGAAATTTGTCTGACGAGTGAGGAATCGGTTTAGCCAGTCTCTCCCTGCTGCTTTGTTTATGAAAGTGTGGGAGATATTATTGCGTTCAGCCAATTGGAACGCCAATTTCCTCACATCTTGTCGAGTGAGACCGTGAAATACTGACTCCATTTCTAGCAAATAGGTCACCAACTCTTTTTCAGTGTAATCTGGTAAAACAGGCTCCCTCCCTAGTTTTTGTGCCAGGTGATGGGGCGAATGGCTAGGGCACCGGCATTTGGTTCAGATCCTGTGGGTTCGAGTTCCACTGATGGTATGGATGTTTGTAGCCAATCGGAATCGGCTTTAAACTGTAGGTCCCGGTCTAATTCGTCCTTGTTGAAAAAAAGGGCTAAAAACAATTGTCCGGTCAAAAGTTGACCGTAGCGCTCCAAACCAAAACCAAACCCTAGTTTTTGTATAACCATATCTGCTGCTCGCTTATCCATCTGTGAAGCCAATAATCTGAAAGTTGTTCTTGATACACCAAACACCCTGGCAGCCTCCTTTAGTCCCATTTCTCCGCATCTTAGTTTCTGGATAGCCTCAACCATCTTCACCTTATCCCAACTTCTTCTGCGCACTATAGCGTCCTTGCTAGCGGGAGATTTCTTTTCAACTTGCATTCTTAGCTTCCAGAATAACCGAAAAGGATTACAAAACATGAAAATAAAATGTATCACAATGAAATCGTCTGTGGAATCGCGTTTTCTCACGGAAGCATTATTATTACATCATCGAAACCGGTTGTTGGTAATATGGACCCGGGTCCATAATACTAGCACCCATGGGGTCCATATTTCAAACATCGCCATCTTGGAAACAAACTCGTTTTTCACATTATGAATTACATCGAATTTAATTTCGAACTAGCTCAAAAGGAACTTCATGTCGTGTAGAATAAGGCACAGGAATCAGTTTTTACAAAACATAGTAGTAGATATGTAAAATATTCACTTTTACTTTCCTCAGAAAAAGTTTGAAAACTCGAAAAACAAACAGTTGGCCACAGATCGTCATTCGCGAGTGAACTGGGGTCAATGACCTTGACTATCCATTGCTGCCACCTAGGGGCTCAAGATCCCAGCTATATTAGGTGGCTGCACCTGCGCATAGGGCAGATATTAAGGGGGTCCATAATAAATGCAGGGTCCATAATCCCACCTTCTTCTCTCTCTCTATATATATAGTGCAAAATTAAAACAGTCGAAAATGAATGAAAGTTATTGCTCTCTGTTGACGCTAATGCGACCAGAAAGGAATTCTAGAACTCTATTTAATTAGGATCATGCCTAATACTGTTTAGGAGTAAAGTTGAAATTAAAAGTTTCATTTATTCATATATCGTCATCAGAAGCTAGTTCATACATAAGTGAAAGTAAGGCAGAATATTTCTGATGAGATGTTGCCAAAGTATTATCCCTGTGGCTGTGCCGGTTGATGGCCGAATGGCTAGGGCGATGGCATTCGGTTCAGATCCTGTGGGTTCGAGTCCCGCTGTTGGTATGGATGTTTGTAGCCGTTCGGAATCGGCTTTAAACTGTAGGTCCCGGTCTAATTAGCCCTCGTGTAGCAAAAAGTTGACCGTAGCGCTCCAAACCCTGTGGCTGTAAATTGTTCATGGAAATAAATGTACAGTGAATGGATAATAGCTCATGGATCATCTGACCTATTATATCAATCAGAGTAATAATAGACTTTTGCCACAGGAATAGTGATAAACTATAGATAAAAAACATGAAGCAAGCAAGTATTTGGAATATGGATACTGCGTATAGGTCAGTACTGTATAAGCATAGTGCTGAAGGCATAGTAAATTGAAGTTTGTTTAGTTTTGCTAGAGGTAAAATATAAAACAGCAGAATAATTAGGAAAAAATATATTCCTTACAGGTTGGATCTATTAAAAATAACTTAAATGCAGCTAATAATAGCTTAGATAAATTAAAAAGATTATGTTAAATTACATAAAAAGCATCTAAAAAATTATTTTTACAGAAAAAAAGAAAGAGAAAAATTAATCAGATTGCAAATTAAAGTAAATATTGAAACTGATAATTTACGCGTTTGGGATTATTGTTGTTTTCATAAGTAAAATAATTAATTACAATAAAGCCAGATCCAAAAGCAGAAAAAAAGTCTGTAAGATATTGTATGGAATACTAAAATAATCTATCACATGTTCAGTAAGCCCTTTAGGTTAAAAGCAGTTAGTAAGCTCTTTTATCACTTGAATATTTTTTTCACAGTTATCTATTGGGAGTAACCTATTTATTTCCTTTAACTGTTTATTAATAAAGTTCTTAAAATACTATTGTATGTACGGGATGTATAATATTGAAATTTATTGATTTTGATGTTGTACTCAGTATATTTTATTATAGCTCTCAAAACTTATTGTGCTGTAATTTATCGACAAGTGTAAACCGAGAAAATTAATCGTATTTGTAATTGTTATTTGTATTATCTTTTCATAAATTTCATATTATTAGGATGGAAACCCAAGTTTTTGGAGCTTTAAGTACTTGAAATTAAATAAGGTTTTCTTTTTGTGTTGTCTTTTTGAGGTATCTCCTATACGGGTTTTCACTAGCGCAGGTATTGAACTTAGTTAACTTTTCTTAGCGCAGGTATTATTAAAACACATGAAAATATCCAAATACAGCTTTCTTTCATTGAACATACTAGTACTATTACGGTTTGCAACCAAAGGCATTTTTTTTTTATTCTGGAGAGAACAAAGGACTTTTAAAGTTACTTAGGATGTTTAAATTTACGACGTTTAGAGGAGGCCATATACTCTTTTCTGAGGTCGTCCGTGATTTTTTCTAGATACAATGCATAGTTAGCATAATCATATTAGGAAAATTTGAGAGATTTGTTTCTGTGTAGATATATAAAATACCACTTACTAAAGTTACTCTTAAGGGTTAAAATGAATGGTCTAAGCACAACAAAGCTTAATGTAATCTTTTGATTAAGTTAAAAAGTTGAGACGGTCAGAGCCTCACATGCATAGTAAACACCTTTCTATCGAATCTGTAAACTAAAATTTCTGGAAAATTTGAGAGCATAGTAAGCGTGGAAGGATATTTTAATTAACTGAAGTAATTTATAGGTCAGGATGAAATATGAGGCGGTGAAAGGCAAAGTGGTGTAAGTCACATTTTCAACTTTTTTTATTTGAGGGCAAAAATGTAATCTCCATGTTCAATTTATAGTGAAATCACAAATAACTATTATTTGTAATATTATAGCAATTATTATGAATTATAATTTGTTCAATTTGTAGTGGAATGTTTTGTAGTTTTTGCAGTAAAACGCTTTGGACTTACGCCACTTGACTTACTGACTTACACCACTTTGCCTTTCACCCCCTCATATATTGAAATAGAGCTTACATATTTTACGTTTTACATGTATAATATGAATGTGTTGAAGATTATTTTTTTCAGCACAGAACTATATATTTGGAAATTTATCAAATACCTTTTCGGGATAAACGATCTCCCAATAACTGAAAACTGTAAAAATCAATAATGAAAATCAGGTAATTAAAATAGAGCTAATTTTTCCTTATGTATCTATAAGTCATGCAATCTATTGATAAATAAGCTTTTTTGCAGAAGAGAGCTGTATTATGTATTGATAAATCTATGACGGTATCTGTTATTTTTTATGAACGATCCCTCCGTAATTGAAAAATTGTAAAAGTTCAACTCAGCTGAAAATTACGTGCACTGTTACGAGTAACTGGAAAAAAAATCGACCAAATTCTACCTCAGTCAATGCTAGCACTACTTAAACTACTTGCGCAAAGTTATTTCTTGTTTTACTCTTTATTTCACTAGTTGCAGTGATTGTTCCATGCAATGACGGTCATAATGATGAATCTCGCAAAGACAGGTACATTTATCACAGTTACATTTTCTCTCTGACAATAACATTGCTTGATGTGTTTGGCTACCCAACCATCATTCACGATACACAATTGTGCGGAAAATGCTAATGAGGGAGCCACTTTTTCAGAAATGCAAGTACCAGACCATCTGGTATCAACAATTATGACACGTCCGAAATGGGATAAACAATTTTTATCTCCATTGTACTATTTTTCTCTTCCAGTGATCACATATCCTGTGCTTTTAACCCTTTAGATGCTTTCATAGTCATAAAGTGACGTCATTTGTGGGAAGAGAAGAGGTATACTTCGTAAAGGAGCCGCTTGTATGCATGTATAAAATGTTACAAAAGAGGGGAAACAACGCTGTTAAGTGAAAAGTTTTCATTATCACATACAGAACAAACTTTTTACGTTCATATTACAATAAAATTAATTACCTTATAAAAAGTATAGTCTGCAAAATAAAGAAAATATATGATATGTTCCGAAAATTCCTCTGTTATATTCACAAAAATCTAAAAATTCTTTAAAAACAGTAACCTTATTCTCTAAAATTTCCCATTTCTGTACGAGATTCATACTCTCTTGAGCTGGCATTTTCTGCTCAGCATGAAATGTATTCTCTTTTGTGGATTACATTTATGGCTGTAGAGAATCAGCGGGCTAAGTTTTGGAGCGCTCCTCAGTCTAAACCACAAACTCTGCAAAATCCTTTTGCTCCGTATTTGAGAAAAGTGGAAGACGACATCAATGGTTTTCTCTATATTTCCGTAGTTTCATTAACGAGCAGTCCTTGTAGCTATCTTATGTATGCTCTTAGTTGTACTCAATATGTGTAAATAAATGTTTGTTTCGTTTGCAATTTCTGGACCAATAATCTTTATACCTCGACTGACTTACTGGGAATTAGAACATCAGGAAATATCTGTTGATAGGGACATTACACACACAGATGCATGCTCTCTCACACACACACATATACTAATATAATTACATAAAAATATTAGCTGATTTAAAAATTTATAAACAACCATTGAGTGCTTTGATTTTTCTTATAGCTTTTCCATGAAAAAAAAAAGAAAACATTTGTTACGTAGCTGGAAATGTCATATGCATATACAAAGTATAGTATATGGCATTTACCAGCTGTTATGCTTCATAGCTAGAAGAAACTATTAAAATATTATATATTAATAGTTAGGGAGGTTGGACATGTAATTCTAAAAAAAAAAAAGGAAAGAATATTTTTTCTTAGTTATGTACGTACTGTAGAGCTTTTAGAGTAAAATAACATAAAACGCATGTTTCTACGATGATTACACTTACAGAAAAACACATTTTTATGCTGTCTGTGCATGCCCTACTGTATATTTTTACTTATAGTCTACTTTTAGGGAGGAAATTTTCCATGATTTCTATTCATGATACACTTAAACTCACGGCGCAACAGTCCGATGTGGACCATGATACAATATATTTGAAATTTCTTGCAAGGTTTTTTGCACAAGATTCTTTCGCTCTGTTTTCATTAAATCGTCTTCAAAATTTTTGATTTAGAATAAAAATTCTAAAAACATCTTTTCTGAAGCAAAAATTACTCTGAAAAATGATTATTTTACCCTTTAAAGAGATTGAAAGTCTTATAAATAAACTTTAATAAGTCTTGAAGCCAAATTGCTTTAATACCTTTTTATGTAGTACAAAAGTGAACAAAAAGGCGAATAGTGCAATTGATTCAGCAGATACACAAAGGTTATAAAAATAATGGAAACACAAACTGTTTCTGCAGAAAGTATTTTTAATAAACTTTAGGTCCATATTTTACTTGAAAACACCCTGAAATCGATATGGGATAGAGTGATATAAGTCCTATACATAAAGTATTGGAATTTGGTACCATTCATACTGAAACATATGTTCGGAATGTTCCAATGATGTTGGAAAAGGAGAATGTGGTTGAAAGTTTTCCTCCAAATGTTACCAAAATTGTTCAATAACGTTAAGGTGACCAGGATAGATGCTGTATTTTATCTTCAAATCACATATTGAAAAGCCTCGCACGATGCATGGGTACGTTATCGTATTGGAAACACGAATGGTCATTAGGAAATAAAGCGTGCTCCACTGCATGTATTTTACGATGTATTATACGGGGTCCTCCAGAATGATTTCGTAGGCTTCCGTGTCATAGGACGCTGTAGAACCACGCTGTGGGTCCTAATGAATGCCGAAAGATAGCACACCACAGCATCAGAGAGCCACCGCCATACTTTACAGAGGTCACCAAGCAGTCGGACCGAATGCTTCGGAAGGTGTTCAAGCAGAGTAGAATATACGATAAATCTATAACGCTTTTAACTAAGGCTTGGATTGGAATCTTGGTTTTCACGATGGTAGAATCGTGATTGGACCATCACGATTCTACCATCTATCCTCGCCTATTTGGAAGGTGTTCACGCAGAGTAGAATATACGATAAATCTATAACGCTTTTAACTAAGGCTTGGATTGGAATCTTGGTTTTCACGATGGTAGATGCTGTAACCATTAAGCTATTGTGCAAGTATGAGGAAATCCTCTTTCGAATGACTTTCACACAAATCGCAATTGCGATTATTTGAACCCAAATTCATTCTTGCGCTTTCTATTCCTATCATTCCAATTCTTTATTTTTATTCGCTATTAAAGTTACACAGAAAAATCCTGTGCTTATGAATGGGGCTTCCATTTTTGTATTCTTCATGCCGAATGGGTATGTATTATAAACACACACACACGAGTTATGTAATTTAATCAGCGGTCACATTTCGTAGTGGCTCTAGACTTTTAAAACTGAAATGATTCTTTTACCAAATAAAAATAAAGATTTATTATCGAAAGAGGAAATTTCTATAACATTATATTAAATTCGAAAATTTTAGACGTAATAAGTTCGTGGGGAGCATCTTTAAAAGAAAAAAAATGTTTTGTGCTATCATATGCCCCTTAATAAAATATTTATTAAATGTCATGCTATGATTTCAAAATGTTTTCTATCCTTGGGTAGATTCTGCAAATTTTGTTAACCCTGTTCTTTGTGAAGAGGTGGTGCTGTGCTTCTGTTCGGTCAAAGCTCAAATGCCCAGTTTAAGATGTCGAGTGTCTGATATAAACTGACATCATTTTATATCATAAATACCCTCGATGTATAGATAGATTTTCAGTTTTATCTTAAAAAATACTCTCGAGATCTGAAGAATTTCTATCAGAACAACTCTTTATAAAATGAAATTATTAATCATGGTAATATTTCAGATTTGGAGTTACTCTATAAAAAAGCAGAGCACGACATACCAAGGCCATTAATAAATTTTTTGTTTCTACCGGCGATGTGTTACGAAAAGAGGAAATGCAAGGATATACATTAAATAGCTCCTCGCCTATTTGGAACACTAAAGTAATAACGAGCTTTTTTGCGTGCTTAATAATACTTATTTTTCCTTTCCCCTTTTTTACTAGTTTCAGGTGGTATTTATTCCAGGGACACGATTTTTTTCATATTTCATTCGTGAGACCGACTTGTGTGAAAAGCATAAATGTCTGAACTTTCCGAGCTTTTTACCTGTCATAATATTTTTTCCAGCCACATAACATTTATGAGAAACTTAGCATATGAAGCTGAGTCTGAAACGAAAGCATCCTACTGGAACATACTAAAGATGGATTAATATCATGTAGATTTGCCTCCTAAACGTGCTGAATGCTCTCAGCTCTTTTGTTTTCGCGTATTGTTTTGTTTGAATAATTTTTATCCCCCTTGTTTCATGCTTTGATATCAGCTAATTTAAATCTTACTGTTTTGGGTACTTAACTTGTGAAACTTTAAATTTTACAACTTTTGTTTACTTTGTTTTAAAGGGCAATAGTTTCAAAATATTTATATACATTTGTTTAGATCAAAATTGTTTAAAGGAAGTTGTTTAAAGTAAGTTTGATGGGTTTTCTGGACCTACGGTCGTTCTGTGCTACCTAAGGTCCAAACAGACATTTGCCCTCTGTCAAAGTCGAGCGGCTAGAGCACCGATTTTCAGTACCAGAAGTCTGGAAATTCAAGTCTCGATTTGGTATAAACGTTTCTAGTCATTCGATTGGTCTTTCAAGCAATATATGTTCTAAGGCACTCACCATCGGTGCCAAATTCTGCGGGTTTGAATCTTGCTATTGGTATGAGCTTTTGTAATTGCTTAAAATTGGATTTCAGTTGTAGACTTTGGTCTATCTAGCCTTCAAATAGGAAAATATAACATATATTGCTTGAAAAACCAATCGAATGACTACAAACGTGTATACCAAATCGAGACTTGAATTTCCAGACTTCTGGTACTGAAAATCGATGCTCTAGCTGCTCGACTTTGACAGAGGACAAATGTCTGTTTAGACCTTAGGTAGCACAGAACGACCGTAGGTCTAGAAAACCCATCAAACTTACTTTAAACAATTTTGATCTAAACAAATGTATATAAATATTCTGAAACTATTGCATTTTAAAACAAAATAAACAAAAGATGTAAAATTTAAAGATTCACAAGTAAAGTACCCAAAACAGTAAGAGCTAAGTTCGGTATCAGATTCTAGCAGTTGGTCTCAATTTAATTCGATCTAGTCTAAGAGAAGATGACCTTAGATTCACCAAGCCAGCCAACTTACGGTTAAAAGACAATTCATAAAAGGTAAAAATCTCCATACCAATTGTTTGTCCCAAAGCCGCAGACTCTGGAAGTGATAGTCTGCGTATAAGGCATTAACATAGCGTCCGCCTTTTACAAGGATGGAAAAGGGTAAATGTTTTTATCGTTATTTTAGAAACATTGACAGACATTGCCCGCAATAAATACTTATGATTCTTAGGTGTACAACTGAAAGTCCATTAGGCTTCCAGATAGATGACGTTGAAGCAGAGGTAACAAAAGTACAAAAATTAATATACGAATTTTTCCGACAAAGATTCGAAAAAATGCGTTTCACTCACTTATGTAGAAAAAAAATGTGCATCAATAATTTTAAGTAATAAAAAAATTAAATTAATTTAAATATATATCACATAAATTTAGCATCAGTTTGTCTATTATTTGTATATTAAATTCGTTGTTCATGCCGAAATTAACGAATTTAAAATTTGTTAATGAATTTAAAATTTAGCTGCAATTGTTTCGTTTTTCAAAACATTTTTTGAACGCTAAAGGTTTCAAACTAACATTAATATTAAAACTCTGTTGATAGTTTTATGGTGAGGTGGTAGACTTATATTTCTGTGGTTTTTTTATTGTTTGGGATTATCTTTTTGTGAGGAAAAATTATTTTTTTAGTAAAAAATATTTTTTCTATTAATAATAATCCTAAAGGTTAAAAATTAATTTATTAGAATTTTTCCACACAAAGGTAAATGTTTGGTTTTCAATCTTATATTTATACATCCTCCTATTTTATTTTTTTAGGGATATAATGGTCAGTGAATTCAGAAACAAAATTTGAACCTTATCTTAACGTTCAACTCTTATTATGTTTACAAAGCAAGTCTTAAAAGTAATCCTGCGCAAACGATTCTGAAATTAATTCTAACTAATACTTATACTGAAGATCAAAATGGCTAAGTATTCATGCTAATACTTGTTGCGTGTGTGTAACGAACATTTATTTCTATTCCTTGGTGCAAAAAATAACATCTTGGAAACGATGCTAAGCGTTACTTTAAGGTGATTGCCCCTATAATACTAGAGAGATTGAACTATGGCGGTATTTAGCTGTACATATGTACAGCTAAATACCTGTTTGAATATGGATTCCCCTGCTGTATATGGTCATCAGAGAAGTGAAAATTTTGCATGACAATGAAAAAAATAAAGCTCTTGCTATTTTACAAGAACGGGCCTTTATGCATAAAGTTTTGAAATAATGTAACCCACATATACTTATGACAATATTTCACGTGACTGTTTCCAAAAGAGCTCCTTCAACCGGAAAGTTATCTTAATTTTAGAAACTGAAATAGAGTACTGTAGACAAGATTATCATAAACGAATATAAGAGGATAAAGACAACCCCGCGTTTACCCTCTTATTTTTCGTTTCCTACGCGTCAGTAGATTTTACATTTACATTAATCAATTTTACTTACGTTTTAGTTCTTTCCATAAACTGTTGCAATTTCTATTTTAAATACCATCATAGTTTTATGCGGATGAGGATTTTATCAGAATGAGATACATTTTAACTTTTGACTTTAGTTACAGTACATTATTTTAAGAACTTATATGGCTATATACATTGATTTACATCTAATCATTTATTTTATTACGCATCCATATACTGTATATTTGGTTGCTGTAATTTAGTGCTGTATATTTGCCAATGTTGGTTTTGTGCAGAAAACAGGATTTCACAGGATTTCATCCAATGAAAATATAATCAACAAACCCACTTCATTTTTTTATCTCTAGACCAACTTTTATATTGCTGTTATTCTGTTCAGAATTAGATTACTTTCATAGGTAAATTATTTTATTATTTCTTGTACATTCCGAGTTTGTTTTAACGCCATATAAGATTGAAGGATACCCTATTTTAATGACTTTATTAACATCAAAGGATAAGACATCTTTTGCGGTTGAGGATTACCTTCTGAGATAGTTATATAAAAGGCTCTTCCCTGCAATGATGAATGAGTTTAAACAATATGACTGGTATTACAGAAGAGTGAAAAAACAATAGTAAAAGCAAAACTATAAGTCTCTTTAGATATGACTTTAAAAAGAAATAACAAATGAGGTGGATTTGAACTCTTGCAATTATGAAAATAAAAATAATTTTATTAATCCATTGCTGTCAAGTAACTTCAGTATTTTCTTTCATCAAATCGATAGTTATAAAAACAACTTTTCATGAAAAATTTAAGATTACTTGTTTGCTGATAACAAAATACTGGATTTTTATGATTTCTTTGTCTTTTCTGATGGAATAAGTGCTAGTTTGTATGTGGCATTTGTTAAATAAATTGAAACAATTGTTCATGCAAGCTGTCGATATTGTTCTTTCATTTCTGCTAGCAGGGAAAAAAAATCCGCAATCCAATTCTCCGCACACATGTGTGACAAAGGCAAACCGACAGATATATTTATGTCCAACACAAGAGGCATTACCATTTGTCGGAACGAATGCTCGTGCCAGAACAGCTGACATTCCGAATGGATGTTTACAGTTCCAAATCGATCTTCATAATTGATGTTATAATTTAAAAATACACTAAACAGAAACATGTCCATTGTTGAAAGACGAACTCTCCGATGTCGCTCTACTTGCGATTTTGTAAATACTTTTCATTCATTTTTGTTAAATATCACCATTTTATGGTGAAACAAGTAACATGGAAATCAAAGAACAAATAAGGCAAAATTTTCTTAAGAATTAATTATAAATCAAAATTAAAGGGGAATATCTCGTAGAATCCCTTATTACACGGATTTACTCAACGAGAGAGAGAGAAATCAGTTGTTTACAAACTGAGAAACTTTATCCCAAACAAAAAATTTAATGTGTATTGTAATTTCCTCAAATTTTGCACTGAAACTATTGAAATGAGAGCATGTAATAGACATGCTAGGAAATAAAACGGTGGAGGCAGTTACATAAGTTTGAAAATTTTATGTAATTGAAATAATCAATTTCTT
The DNA here is from genome assembly GCA_907164885.2 of Dolomedes plantarius. Taxonomy (NCBI): domain Eukaryota; kingdom Metazoa; phylum Arthropoda; class Arachnida; order Araneae; family Dolomedidae; genus Dolomedes; species Dolomedes plantarius. The sequence goes on along the minus strand of OU015494.1, from coordinate 62,362,360 downwards.
TTTCCGCCCGAACTGAAGTTTTAATGAAAATTACGTCGTAAGTTCTATATAGCTTGATACGACATATCATCATAATGGCAAAAGCACCGGGATTAATTTGACAAAAAGAGGATCATATTATAACACATTTCTTCTATCTAACGTTTCTTTTCTTTTTCCCGCGTAATACTGTGAGCAAAAAGAAAATAAGTGCATGTGATTTTTTTTCTTTTGTTATATTAAGAGCGGATATGCATTAAAATTAATTAAAAGTGATAAAAACAATTCTTTTTTTATAAACCTGAGCCCACACACGTTAAAAGTTTTTATTTCGTCAGTTTCAATTTTGACAAAAAGGAAAAACTGAAGTACAGTCGAACCCCGTTATAACGAACTTCAAGGGACCAAAGGTTTGGTTCGCTATATCCGGTGGTTCGCTATATCCGAACCGTTAAGAAAAATGTTCACAAAATGTATAACTCATGAGTTGCTATGTGTATTCAATAATGATGTATTAAAAAACGATAAAATCTATTAAAAATGACCATTAATGAATTAAATTGACTAAAATCGATAACATTAAACTGATACAATACCAATTAATTAAAAACGAAAGACAAATGGATATAAATTCATTTTACCTGTAATTCTTGCTCACTGTTTTGTTACAGAAATAATCGGTAATCTTCTGCTGACGTGATACCGATTTCAAAAACATATGAATTTCTTTGTCCAGTACGTCAAATGACTGCAACACTCTTTCTTCCATTGTTTGTGTGGAAAAAAAAACTTATTAATTACACGCATTGCTGCTGTAGCATCTAAGATGGTGGGCATTTCATCATTTATGTGCTCCTCTTCATCAGAATCAGATGCAGAATCTTCGATTTCAGAATGATTCATTTTAATTTCTTCCACAATATCTTCATCAGTCGGATTTTCACATGTAATGATTTCATCATCAAATGTTTCGAACAATTGCATGTCACAATACGAGAATGAGGAAATATTGTGTTTTTCTAGCCACATCGCGATAGGTAAATCATCATCATCTTCTTCAACATTCTTTGCTAGGCCAGCATGTCGAAAACATTTTCTAATTGTAGAATCTGTAACAAGCCGCCAAGATTTTTCGAGCATTATAAGTGCATCAAGAAGAGAAACGTCACATTTTACATTTTTATCATATCCTTCTAAAATTCGTAAAATGAGCTGCTTCCTGTAATGACATTTAAGGCTTCTGATGACACCCTGGTCCATAGGCTGTACTACAGAAGTTGCATTCGGGGGAAAGAGTACAATTCTAATCCATTGTAACTGTTTATCGTTTTTGTGTGCACTACAATTGTCAAGCAGAAGTAGAATTTTCCGTATTTTAGCTGAAAGTTCACGATCCCACTTTCGAAGTTCTTTTTCAAACAGTTCCTTAGTCATCCACGCCTTAAGGTTGGCTTCATAAGAAACAGGAAGCCGTTTGATATTTTTGAAGCATCTGGGGTGTTTAGATTTTCCAATTACTAGAAGCTTACTACGTTCAGTTCCACTCATATTGGCACACACAAGAAATGTGATTCTGTCTTTCGACATTTTTCCGCCATTACATTTCTCTCCATGAAATTTCAATGTCTGGTTTGGTGTCATCTTGTAAAACAGTGCAGCTTCATCAGCATTAAATATGTCATTCTCGTCATATTCACTAGAGATGTCATTACAAATATTTTCTTTCCACGTATCGATGTTGGATGTTGAAACATCTCCCGATTCTCCGACAATTTTTCCGGAAGATATGTTGTTCCGCTTCTTGAATCTGTCTAACCATCCATTAGAACACGAAAATGGAATTCCAAATTTACTGGCAAATTCATCAGCTTTTGACTGAAGCATTTGCTCAGAAATTGGTACATTTTGGCTTCTTTGAATGCTGAACCATTTTAATAAAGCTTCTTCCACTTCTTGATGGTCAGCTTTTCTTAATTTTTTTGGGGAGTTCAAATTTTTCTCGAAAGCAGAAAGTATGCTTTCTCTGTTTTTCCATATTGTTCCATCTGTAGATTTCGATAAATCTTTTTTTCGGCAAATGTCAACTTGGCTACCTCCATTTTGTATTTCTCTTATGATATTTACTTTTTCTTCGATGCAGAATGCTTTACGCTTGCTCGACATGATGTACCTAATGATTTCTTAAAAGTGAATTTTTAACTTGTGATAAACACTCAAATAGGTGAATTAGATGAAATGACTTCCCTTCCACCTACGTGTGGAAATGAATCTTCCGGCTCGACCCTGAGCTGACCTTTCCCCTTGTTCTCGGGTGCGCATATGCTATACTGTTCATGCTTTTACTTGTTCTCCTCGAGCGTTTGGTGAACCTTTCCCCTCCCCTCCCTCCTCTTACTGTGGTTTCGCTTACCGAATTACTGGCGGGATTACAACTGCAGAGTGGCTATCGTAATAGCGCATATAGATTGGTGCAGAGTTCTCTGCCTGCAGACCCCCGACTCCTGTCATCACATTAGCCACGGTAACATTAGACACGGTATTTAGAACCACCCCCATTCCCGCCCGCAAGGTTTCTGTGATCTGGTGTCTCCCCCGACACCGCTCGACACCATTTGACCCGCTGACCCCCACCCTTTCTTTGCTGGACCACCAGAGGAGGCGATCCACGCATAGTACAGAGTACAGAGTGAACATAAATCACTGGTTTCCCCAAGGCACCGGCAGAGAACTCTGCACCAATGTATATGTACCAGATATTTCTACCCTTGAGTAAACAGACTTATCGCTGATTTACTCCGTGTTTCACTAGCTGACATACATTTCCATATGAAATCACAACTTTTGTCATGTTTTCACAACTGCGGAAAAATTAAAAAAAAATAAAAATCAGTCGACTGAAAAAAAAGTTCGTTATAGCCGATTCTTAACGTTTCGGAGGTTCGCTATAAAAGGGTAAATTAGCATTAAATAGAATAGGAAAACGGCGGGACCAAAAATTTCGTTCGTTATATCCGGGAGTTCGTTATATCCCAGGTTCGCTATAACGGGGTTCGACTGTATATAGTTACAGACAAAAATACACACTCAAACACGCAAGTAAATATAGAAGTATCAAACATATAATTTATCATAATACCTTTAAACATAACAAATAGTTTCTGAATTATTATTCATTATACTGTAAGTTGTTAGATCCTATAAAATTGATTTTATGGTTTGAGAAAGATATCTTTCTCTCCAAATCCACAGTCGGCAAATCACGTGATTCTTGTAAACACAGATCGTAAAGTGAGGAAAGCGTATTTTACCTTAATACCATTTACCCCAAAAATCGTTAAAACCAATGTCTATCGCGACATTCAGTTTTAGCGTATCCTGGGCAACAGGGAGTGTAACTAGGGCAGGACTAAGTGGCGTATTAGGACCAGCTAAGTGTAGCTGTGGAGCAGTTATATTTACAAATGTTTGAAGAACTAAAATGTATCGCGATCAACAGTGGAAAAGGGTGAATTAAGTCGCTACACTGTTTACTTGGTGTTTCTGTTATAGGTAAAAAGTTGATGTTCCTTACTACTTGATCTCCTGCTGTCCTATTCACTCTGATCGCAGGTAAATTTATTGGATATCACAGATTAATTTTTAAGATGATGCGAAATGATATTTACTTAAAAATTTTGATACGTTGAACCCCGATTTGAAAAGCTGTCATCAAGGCTTCGCGCGGTTCGTTATAAACATCATTGCATTTAAACGAAATGAAATGTAATTATATTTTATATAATACAATGCTTGTAGTGAAATCCTTCTTGGTTTTCTTTGAAAAATAGAAGGAAATGCTTCTTTTAAATGTAGAAACAACGGAGGGATATATGTAGGCAGTGTTTGCTCCGTTTAGTTTTCCTAAAAATATTTTAAGATTGTGGTTTTTCCCTGTTATAGAATAAAACATTGGACAGTAATTAACCACAATTTCATACGATTTATGATAATTAAAGAAAGTTATACGACGTTGGCAGGAGGAGAAACATTCAGGAAACAGTGATAATAAGATTTAAACTAAATTTGAAACTTGAAATAGGATATTAAATGTGTGCACCATACTTTAAATTACGCCGTAAAGTATTTTGCTGACTCCTATTTAAACTTCTTGAATATTTTTTAAGCAAATAAAAGTTGAGTTGCTTTTTTTTTTCTTTCTTCCAGTTGTGTTTCCAAAGTTTATTATTACCTTCAAGTTAGTAATTTTTTGTTACGATTCTTGCTGTTTATGCATAAACATTATTACCGGAACTACTAATAATTATTTCCGATAAAATATAGACATAAAGGAATTTAATAATAAACATTCAAGTAATACCTTTTGTTTTATTGAGAATTAATTCAATAGGGTAGTGTTCAAATTAACAATTAGGAGGAATGGAACTAAAAAATTCGATTGCTATGTTATTTGTTCACACCTTGAAGTACTGTGAATTGTGATTTCGTTAATATTAGCTTTTGCAACAGAAATTGAAAAGTTGTCATTAATATTCGATACAAACAGTTAGAACTGATTTTTATTATATGCCGATTGACAATCGAGCCATTTTCAAATACTTATTGTTGAGAAAATTCTGCATGTGCATAACCATGAACAAAATCTATTTACCCACGGGGAAAATTTTATAAATTGCCCGTAAGATTTTGCCCTTTCTGCTTGTTTTGATGAATGGTAGTACAGAGCTGTAATGAAAATATTTGCATCCCTAAACTTTCTGTGTTCAGCTAGCTATTTATGATCTGGATACACATCGACAAATAACGTTTAAATATCCATTAAAAACAATTAAGTTTTTCATTCTAATAAGCAATAATGATAAAAGTTTTTCTCATAGGTATGTACAAGAATATGGGGTAATGTTATGACTATACCAATAAAGTCGGTAATGCTTCATCTTTTATTGAGAGAAACAAGCTAGATGTTTGGATGTTTTTCACGGAATATAAGGTAAATAAAGGCACGAACTCCATTAAAAGGCTTACATACGGGGTTCTTTAGTTAGTGGACTTAATCACCACTGTATTGCAGAAGTTTAAAGAACATTATTTAAACGACATATATAGCAGATAAATGAAATACACTTTATATCAAACATGGTATAATTAGGTTGAGCAGTTTTTTTCTCTAGTTCTTGATTCATGGAGGCCTCAACAGCTGTGAACAATGATTTGAACATCATTTTAGGAAATATCTTGAAATCAGACCTGTATAAGAGAGTGTGCTCGATTTAACATTCTAGAGAACAGGTAAATAATTTTTATCGGATAAAAGGTCTAAAATACATAGAATATCACGGACAGAAGAAAAAAAAATACTGGACCATCGGAGATGCTGCACAGCATATAGATGTACCTTTGTATAAGACAGTAACATTTCAATTTTTGTCTTATTTCTGAATAACTTTATCAGATTTTAGTTATAAATCGGAATATCCCACACGTGGTGTAGTTTGACAGTTATGAATTTTATTGCTTGATTGAGATGCTTTATAAGTCATATTATTTATACATTTCAATGCAAATTAATAGTTTGACATTGATCATAAAAATTGTCTTATTACAGTTTTTCACTCGTACTTCTTTTTGATTATTTGTATTCAATGTAAATACCAGACATCTGGTTCCTAATCTAAATGCATTCGCTATTTTACAGAAAAAGGCTAAACAGAGTAATATAATAATGGGCTTATTTCTCAGACGATTGAGTTTGCAAGCAAATCTCAAGCTCTAACAATTTTGTAAATTCATTTTAATTTATTAACTGGAACTTTCCTTACTCTAGATGCTACTCTCATTGAAGAAATACTTCAATTGGTAATTTTTTAAAAAATTTACAACTACTACTTTTAAATTTGCGGTGGCACAGACAAAATAATTGGGGTCGATCAATTTTTTTTCTTTTATTTTTTTAATGTTAGCATCCTGGAAACACATCGTGTCTAAAATGTTGCTTATTTTCGATTTCTCTGTTTATAGCTTGTACTCTAGTAATTTATATTTTCATATCAAGTTCTATATTCCCAATGTAACAAGTACATTTATAATATTTAGAATATATTAAATATACTTTGAAGTTTATTTCGGCAGACGTCAAGCAAATGAGAAAAGTAAATATGAAATTCCGAATTTACTCTAGAGACACCACCCGACTTACGAGCATTCATGTTACGAACATTTAGAGATACGAACAGACCGAGTCGCAACTCAAATTTTGCTCCAAGCGCTCGTTTTCCCACTCGTAACTTCAAATTCAGAGGCAAGAAAAACAACTGTACAGTACGTGTACTATATGTATTCCCATCATAATTTTTTTTTTTTTTTTGGTTTCATGTATCATTCACATTAATCGAATGACCTGTAAAATACAATACTGTGCAGTGTATTATATTTTAGGATGTAAAAACGTACAGTGTTTTAGTGACTTTAGTCTATCATACTAAAATAGGGGTAAAGAGTATGGCAATTTTAAAATTATGTTAAATAAAGACCTACGAACAATTCAAGATACAAACCGCCGTCTGGGACGTAACTTGTTCGTGAGTAGGGTAGTGTCTGTATATTAATTAAACAGATAAATCTAAATTCTTTTTATGGATGTAAAATTGTTAGATTTAGGATTATAATAACAGCTAATGAAGCTATTGAAACTCGCAGTTTTATTTCGAAACAAATTTTGATCCTAAACAGGAAATTATAGACCTAAAAATTTTATTTTGAAACCATAATATTACAATCTCACTCTTTGAAACAAAAGTACCCGTTCATGAAGTTTTTCCAAGTGAATCTATATTTAAAGTTTAAAACTCTTATGGTGCAAGTATTAGCAGGTATAGAAGTTGAAAATATGGCCTCATTTGGTATGTACTGTTATTGGACGTATGTTGTTTTTACTAATTATTTGAGTAATAAATATCAGAAAGTGGTAAATGATAGAAAATACCACTGGTAAACTCAAAAATTAAAACTCTTACGTATAATTTTGAATTTTCTGCAACATAGTTTGTTTTGGCACACTTAAAGAGGCTTTTTAATTCTTGAAGATGCTTAATTTATCGATCCCTTTTCATTAGAATTTGGTTTATTTGTAACATTTATGATCCATAATTTATACCTATTTACTCAGTGGTGTAAAAATATTCAGGAAACACCCATTAGAATCCTTTCATCAGGGCCTTACGATGAACGAGGCTGAAAAAGGACGCTCAAGGATTTGTTTCCTTCCCTGTATCTATTGTTTCTCAGTGTGAGCTATTCTTCATAGCAAAGAAAAAAATGGGCCCCATTTGCATACATTCGCCATGCACGCTCGCCCTTTGTCCCCTGTGCTCCGGGTGCAGGGGATCATCACTCAAAGGTGTCTTCATTACCATATTTTCTTTATCACATTTTACCGTGCATCACAGGTAGGCATGAAATTATACCCAGGAATCAAATGTCTACAAAGTGCGCGAAGGTATTCAGAAAATTCACTGAGCGTTTACTCTTTTGAACTCAACAACAGTCAGTCAAATTTGGGGTCCTTCTTAAAAGTAGTCTTTATAGATAAATTTCATCGTGTTTCTGTGATATATAGCAAAGTTTGAGCTATGCATTTCCAGGCGTTTAGAAATATTTGGGGAAACTGATTTCATAAATCTGTGTCATTATGGCCGATGTTGATATGTCATTTTTTTCCTGTTTTCGGTAAATTTAAAAAGCAACTTTTGTTGTGAAATATAAAATCGCACAAAATTAAGTTTTTCAATTCAAATATTCTTTAGTTAATACTCATACTCAACGTCAAGAATATGGATGCTCTTCAATGAAAATTTTCAATTAGGGACAAAAATATTCAATTAGAGACCAAGTATTACCTCTTTTATACATAACAGCATTTGCCAATACGAATAACTTAGTATTATTTCATAATTGCACTATCAGCTTTTGCCACATTAAAGAACCAATTTTAAGTGTGACATATCAACTTAAAACATAAAATTGAATATTTCCGACATTTCAACATCTGCCATAACGCCACAAAAATATCTCTGTTTATTTCCAAGAATGTTTAAAGAGTCCAAGAATGTTTAAAGAGATAATTAATCCTATGCGTATTCTCCACAGTAACATACTTTTTGACTTTAATCAAGGACATACGTAGTCAGGTCATACATAGATGCATCGAATATCTTTAATTTGCAAGGACTTTTTTCTAGAAAATTGAAGTATTTAACAAACTTCCATTTCTTATTGTGGTACTCTGAATAAGATAGCATGTTTCTTAAAATATATTCCGTAATTTACACTCCCAACATGCATCTTCTGTTTGTATGGTACTAGTAAATATGACGCTCTCCTCATTCGAAAAGCTTTTTATAGATAGGTGTTTTCTTGGGTATGGATCACCAATGGAATGTTTGCATACTCGTTGTAAGCTCAAAAAGTGTAACGCTTTTGAAATTCCGAAGTAAGAATACTACTTTCTTGATTTTATCAAAAAGAATATTCATAACGAAAGATAAAAGTATATAAATAGGAAATATTAGCGGAATATGCTTGCGCTCGTACATGGAGGAGCTCAAAATTTCCATATGAAAATACCTGAAACAATGTAGTTTCAAACTTTAAAAGACAGTACCAGCAGAGAGCTAATACTGCTCAAGCTGCACAGTTATTTTTTTCCGTAAAACATTTTTCTTATTCTGAGTGACTTAGAATTTTTATTCTGGGGCATTGCTCTAAGGGCCTGTTCACAGAGAATGTCAGCGTCAGCGTAAAATTTTTTAACCAATCATATACAATCATTGACTCATTTAACCAATCAGCGCCAATGGAACCTTTAACGCTGACGCTGATGGATCCTATGTGAACAGGCCATAATACAGTGGTTCTTAACCGGTGGTATGGGAGAACCCAAGAGGTGGTGGTCCACGAAGTCAGCAGTGATAAAAAATGTTGGCTTCGTCGTTTCAAAACGACCGGAAATATAACAATTTTATGAAATTGAGAACAAAAATTTTTTTCCCGAATTTTTCGTTCAAATTCTAAAAATTTCTTTTACACTGCTGGCCACTGTAAATGCAACACCCTGAAGGAAACATGCAAATGACATGAAATTTACAACATGCATTAGCGGAGGTGAGATATGCAAATGATTAGAATTTCAGCGCAGACGCACATCACGCGCGCCTGTGGCGCCACTTCAAAGCGCTATTTAAGGCTTGGAGATTTCGACGATTTCAAGTTCGGCAATTATGTTTCTCTTGTGTTTTTTCAAAAAAAAACCGATCAATTATGCCTCGTCGAAAACAGCGATCATCTTTTGATCAAGTATCCGAGTTCGACAGAGGAAGGATAGTGGCCTACCGAGATTGTGGATTATCTTTCAGGGAAATCGGTAATCGTGTTGGACGAAACCAAACAACTGTAATGCGGATATGTGATCGTTGGATGCAGGAGAGTACGACGGACCGGCGTGTTCGATCGCATCCACCTCAGCGCACCACTTCACGTGATGACAGGCAAATTGTGCGCATGGCAGTGACGGATCGCTCAGTCACATCACGAACCATAGCACGGCACATGCAGTCTGTAACGCATCATCCAGTGTCTGCGCGTACCATTCTACGCCGTTTACAGCAGAGTGGTCTGTCAAAGCAAGACGTCCATTGCTTTGTCTACCCTTGACGCAGAACCACAGACGTTTCCGCCGCCAATGGTGCGATGACAGAAGGATGTGGACGGCAGAATGGAATGAAATTGTCTTTACTGACGAGTCACGCTTCTGTCTGCAACACCACGATGGGCGCATTCGAGTCTGGAGACACCGTGAAGAGAGGATGCTGAACAGCTGCGTTATGCACCGCCACACTGGTCCTGCATCAGGTATTATGGTATGGGGCGGTATTGGATATCACTCTCGCACAACTCTAGTACGCATTGCCGGTACTTTAAACAGCCAGCGCTACATCTCCGAGGTGTTGGAGCCAGTTGTCCTTCCTTACCTTCAGGGCTTGCCCACAGCCATATTTCAACAGGATAATGCGCGATCACACGTGGCACGAATTGTCCAACGGTTCTTCGTCAATCACCAGATTGAATTGCTTCCCTGGCCGCCTCGCTCTCCGGATCTTTCGCCGGTAGAAAACATGTGGTCCATGGTTGCTTTACGATTGACCCAGATTCCATCCCCAGCTGCCACAGCAGATCAACTTTGGCAACGTGTGGACGCTGCTTGGTCTGCTGTACCCCAAGAACTCATCCAAAGTCTCTTTGAATCAATGCCGAGGCGTGTGGCAGCGGTGATCTCCAAAAATGGCGGCTACTCTGGCTACTGATTTTGGCAGGAACCACACTTCACAGAAGTCTATAAATTTAATCATTTGATACTTGGTCAACATGTTATCTACAAAATAAATTTTGTTGTGATATCTCTTGTCTTTCTTGGTGTTGCAATTTGGGTGGCCAGCAGTATATATATATATATATATATATATATATATACACTCAAAAGCCAAAACATTATGACCACCTGTCAATAACGAGTTGGCCCACCTTTGGCGCGCAACAAAGCTTCAACCCGCCTTGGCATGGATGCCACAAGTCCTTGGTAGATGGCCGGAGACAGATTGTACCAGATGTTTAAGCAACGGTCACGCAAATCCGAGATATTGCGAATTGGTGGTCTTTGAACTCTGAGCTGCCGTCCCATGACATCCCAAATGTGTTCTATCGGATTGAGATCCGGTGAGTTAGGCGGGCAGGACATTAACTGGAATTCAGCATCATGTTCCTGGAACCACTCCAACACCAGATCCATAAGACGTCTACGATATCTAAGCGGCGCTCTATAGGACGCCTATAAGAGCTGAAATTTCGATGTGGAGGGTACGCGATTTAGATATTTTAGACCTCTAAAGAACGTACTATTCCCCTCCAAAATATTGCATTTTGGATCTTACTTTCTTAATAATAAATTAAGCTTAATTTATTTCGAACAATTTGCATTCTAATACGACATTTTTATTCTATTATTTTTATACTCTTTGTTATACTTCCATAAATTTACTTTTAGTTTTAGAATCTCTGTAGCAATTATTTTTGCATAAGAATGTCCTATTAGAATGCAAATTGTTCAAAATAAATTAAACTTAATGTACTATAATAAATTAAGCTTAATATATTATTACTTATTAAGTAATTATTACTTAATAAGTAATAATACATTTACCACTATTATTTTTATACTCTTTTGTTATACTTCCATAAATTTACTTTTAGTTTTAGAATCTCTGTAGCAATTATTTTTGCATGAAAATGTCCTATTAGAATGCAAATTGTTCGAAATATATTAAGCTCAATTAATTTTTTAAAATTTATTAAGAATATTTGGTCCAAAATACAATGTAAATATTAATATTTGCCACTACTTTTGATGTTATTACTATGACAATTATCATACATTATAACTGCCAAAAATAGCGATATATATTATTACTTAAATAATATTATTACTAATGTTTAATGTAAAAATATTTAACAATAATTATAATATTAAATATTATAACAATAAAACTAATATTTTTACATTAAAACTTGGTATTAATGCATTCTGTTATTTAAGAAAAAAAGAAAAAAAACCAAAATGCGAATTTTTCAATTGAAAAACTGAACTATTATACACTCAAGAGCCAAAACATTATGACCACCTGTCAATAACGAGTTGGCCCACCTTTGGCGCGCAACACAGCTTCAACCCGCCTTGGCATGGGTGCCACAAGTCCTTGGTAGATGGCCGGAGACAGATTGTACCAGATGTTTAAGCAACAGTCACGCAAATCCGAGATATTGCGAATAGGTGGTCTTTGAACTCTGAGCTGCCGTCCCATGACATCCCAAATGTGTTCTATCGGATTGAGATCCGGTGAGTTAGGCGGCCAGGACATTAACTGGAATTCAGCATCATGTTCCTGGAACCACTCCAACACCAGATCCATAAGACGTCTACGATATCTAAGCGGCGCTCTATAGGACGTCTATAAGAGCTGAAATTTCGATGTGGAGGGTACGCGATTTAGATATTTTAGACCTCTAAAGAACGTACTATTCCCCTCCAAAATATTGCATTTTGGATCTTACTTTCTTAATAATAAATTAAGCTTAATTTATTTCGAACAATTTGCATTCTAATACGACATTTTTATTCTATTATTTTTATACTCTTTGTTATACTTCCATAAATTTACTTTTAGTTTTAGAATCTCTGTAGCAATTATTTTTGCATAAGAATGTCCTATTAGAATGCAAATTGTTCAAAATAAATTAAACTTAATGTACTATAATAAATTAAGCTTAATATATTATTACTTATTAAGTAATTATTACTTAATAAGTAATAATACATTTACCACTATTATTTTTATACTCTTTTGTTATACTTCCATAAATTTACTTTTAGTTTTAGAATCTCTGTAGCAATTATTTTTGCATGAAAATGTCCTATTAGAATGCAAATTGTTCGAAATATATTAAGCTCAATTAATTTTTTAAAATTTATTAAGAATATTTGGTCCAAAATACAATGTAAATATTAATATTTGCCACTACTTTTGATGTTATTACTATGACAATTATCATACATTATAACTGCCAAAAATAGCGATATATATTATTACTTAAATAATATTATTACTAATGTTTAATGTAAAAATATTTAACAATAATTATAATATTAAATATTATAACAATAAAACTAATAGTTTTACATTAAAACTTGGTATTAATGCATTCTGTTATTTAAGAAAAAAAGAAAAAAAACCAAAATGCGAATTTTTCAATTGAAAAACTGAACTATTATACACTCAAGAGCCAAAACATTATGACCACCTGTCAATAACGAGTTGGCCCACCTTTGGCGCGCAACACAGCTTCAACCCGCCTTGGCATGGGTGCCACAAGTCCTTGGTAGATGGCCGGAGACAGATTGTACCAGATGTTTAAGCAACAGTCACGCAAATCCGAGATATTGCGAATAGGTGGTCTTTGAACTCTGAGCTGCCGTCCCATGACATCCCAAATGTGTTCTATCGGATTGAGATCCGGTGAGTTAGGCGGCCAGGACATTAACTGGAATTCAGCATCATGTTCTTGGAACCACTCCAACACAATTTTAGCATTGTGACACGGGGCGTTGTCCTGTTGGAACATTCCATTTCCAGCTGGAAAAACAGAGGCCATGTAAGGGTGCAACTGGTCCGCAATGATGTTCAGATACCCTGTAGCATTCATGGTCTGCTCTACCATAACCACGGGTCCCAGAGACGCCCAAGAGAACGTCCCCCAAAGCATAATACCGCCACCACCGGCCTGTGTATGACCTACTGTACATTGAGGGAGCAACAGTTCGCCTGGAAGACGGCGTATCCTGACACGGCCATCGGTGTGATGAATGACAAACCGTGATTCATCTGACCAGGCAACTCTCTCCCACTGATCCATGGACCAGTCGCGATGTTCCCGGGCCCAGCGCAGGCGCAGTTGGCGATGACGCTTGGTCAGCAAAGGCACACGAGTGGGACGTTTGCTGCGTAGCCCCATATCCAACAGTGTCCGCTGAACAGTGTGCTGCGATACTATTCTACTTGGCCCTGCATTGTATTGGGCTGTCAGCTGAGCCACTGTCTGGCTCCGGTTTTGCTTCACCATGCGAGACAGTCTCCAACGACCTTTTTCTTTGATAGCGTGTGGACGTCCAACACCATGTTGTCTACTGCTGGTTTCACCGTCATTCATCCACTTTGCATAAGTACTAGCAACTGTAGGTCGAACAACCCACGAGTCGTGCAGTTTCGGAAATACTTGTTCCGAGCCTTCGAGCCATTACAATCTGCCCTCTATCAAAGTCGCTTAGATCCGCAGCCTTTCCCATCACACACAGAAGTAAGTGAAAGAATGATTCTTCAGACTCTCCAGCAGCAGTTAAATACCACTTCCACCTGATCACGTGCCTTCCACGTCATCCAGGCGAATTCATTGCAAAATGTAGGGGTGGTCATAATGTTTTGGCTCTTGAGTGTATATATATATATATATATATATATATATATATATATATATACACACTCTTAGACAAAAAGAAGAGAGGATTAAAGAGGTAAACTTTAACGCTTTACCCACAGATTTTTTTTTCTTCGAGACATTCGCTTTTTGTTCTTCACTACGAAATTTTGCTGGTTACTTTATTATGGGAGCACCATGTAGGAGAGCCCGCATTGCTTAATATGAGGGGACAATATAGTAACAACGAAGCCTTATTCGGGATATAAACCAAAGCCCAATGCTTGGCAGTTCATGACGCTAACAACTATACTATGTGGGTGACTACCCACAGTTGTAGATAAACTTAGTTTCTTCGCAGGTGTACTGAGCTGAGAAGAAAAAATTTTGAATAAAGAAGAATAAAGGAATCGGTCATTTTGAAAAGGAGTCATCTCTATTTTTAAAAAATTTTCATGAGAAGCAAAAAACTTTAACTCGCCTTCATGCGTTATTAGTTAGACTAAATTTAGCATTTATTATGTTTATAAGGCATAAAGCCTGATGAATAAATATAATTTGTTACTATTGTTTTAAACTTGAGGGCCCCAGAAAAGTTGGAGAAAAGTGGAGATGAGTTTTTGAAAAGTGGAGATGACTTCTTTTCAAAATGACCGATTCAAATGACCTTAATTTCACTATTTGGCTTGCTCAATTATTATCTATAATTACGCCTAAAACCACCTAAAACAAAACACCTAAAACAAAATTTGAAAGTCAACAAATTCGAAATAAATGAGTTTCAAGAGAGACCCCCCCCTCCCCCCAATCCTCTTTCCACTTTTCAACATAATCAAGGGTTGGTTTATCAAATTACTCATAACTCCGTATTTCTTAACCAACCCAGATGAAAAATAAAGTCTTCTGGGCGCAAACAGGTTGTTGTTTTAGTGAAAAAAGAGTCTTGTAAATGATCTAAAGAAAATTCCGAAAGTTTTCATAGATGGCTGAGGTTGTAAAACCTAAAAGGAGTCAAATCCAGTAAATTTATAGTCCGTTTAGAATTAAACCCAAGGCTTTAGATTGAAAATTTTATATTGCACTGCTTGCGGCACACCGAAACGTTGAGTATAAGGAACGTGAGTAGTGGTCCCTCATCTGTATCTGAAATTGAGATAGGACTATCGATTTTTGCTAAGACTACCCTATGTGTATTCCTACTTGAATTGAGAGAGATTTCGTGTTCTCAAGACTACAAGATGTCAAGAAAAGCAAATCTCCATAATTTTCAAATGTGGAGGAGGAAATTTTTAAATTCTTTATGAATTTGAAAAAAGAAATCAGTAAGGAAGAGCCAAGTGAGCTTTTGGAACTCTTGAAATCCGTTGTCCTGAGGTTAAACAGTAAAATGTCGAAATGGAATTCTTTTAAATACTTGAGTTCTTTACAAGTGAGACACGTAGGTGAACCCAAAGTAAAGCAAACTTAAATCGACATGAGTCTGAAAAATTGCCTAAATAGTAGCAACTTTTTTTCAAATAGACAAACGAGTTCCTTTAAACAGGGAAAGGGAGTTTTCTGGTATTCGTTGACAAAATAATTTGTAATTAATGTAAATGCTTAGATATCTAAATTCGGTTTCAAAGCGCATAAGTTTTCAATGAGAATATTGCCGTTAACGGGAAGAGAAATATAGAAGGTGAAATGGCAACATTTTTACAGTAGTGGCTCTGATTATTTATTGGTTGAGGAAACTTAAAAATACGGGTAAACACACCTGACAGTTATTTTTCACAATATATGTTTATTTATATCGTTAGAAGATTGTAATGCCATCTGAATAAATGGCAAGATTGACATTAGGGAACGAGGAATATCATGAATACATTGGTTGAATAGAGAAATCTGTGACCTCAGAGTAGCAGCTTTCGAAGAGGAAACTTTTTCGTTGTCTGATCCAGCAAGGAGGCGGAGTCACCGTGGTGAAGAATAAATGAATGAAATCAAGATTCTATTTAAAGTTTGCTTTTTTCTGTTTGAGAATGTCAATGTTTCTTTAAACGTTTTACCAAAATATTTTCATCACTTTAAAAGTAGTAATATAGAACATGTATCAACTAAGAACAGTAAATACCTTAATATTATTGCATATTACAGATAATATAATATTTATTTTCTACGTTTTAAAATTTTTTTATTTCTTTCCCTCTCAAGAAACCTCAATAGAAAGAAAAACTTGCATATATCAGCAATTAAAATTAACACCCCGTAACTAAAATATTTACGGAGGGTAATATAATTTTAAATTCTGATTCGTAATTTTTTTAAATAGCACTTTTTAAATTTTTTTAAATAGATGAGATAAATTTATGAGAAAAATAATTTCTTAATAAACTTTTTTCTTTGGTCTTCTCTTATAGAGACATTAATACCTAACAAAGACTATGATTCATTGCAGTTCAGATCACAAGTATTAGTAATAATGGCATTCTAATTCTTTTTTTCGGTATGTTGTAATAACCAAAGACGTGTTTAGCGTGTTTTTGGATGTGCAACATTTTTCATATAGCAACTGTGCTCATTTTAACAATGAACATAATTTAAAAAAAAATTCTGAGGTCAAATCGGTTAATGACATGTTTTAGTAATAGTTGCAAATTTTCCAATGGTACAGCTTGGGTTTTCCCAGATGAAGTGAACGTCTCATATTAACAAGTAAAGCTGGTTTTAAAAGTTATGGAGGAAACCATTACTTTAAAGAAACATCTTGCCCTCTGACTTGAATGACACACTATTTGACTAACATGAATATTTATCAGATATATTACAAATGTAACCAGATTTCAGTAATATCTTGAGATTTATTTAGAAGTTGATTTTGAAGATTCTAGATATACCTATTAGTAATTTATAAAATTCATTTTGTGAAAGAATTTGGAGTTTATGTTGAACATGAATGATAAGACTGAATTGAGGCATCTGGATATCGATTGTGAAAGGAGGTTTTGTATCTGAGAAATGGAGGAAAAAGGATGTTAATATTAAGTAGAATAAAGCTATTCTCTATTCTTCTGAAAGGCTATTTTATTGAAGAATTTTTCTTCCAAGCGTTATCTTTAAAATCCGCCCCATTCTTCCGGAAAATATTATCACTGAAAAAAATTCGCCCAAAGGTATACATTTACAAAGACAAAGGTTGTTGTACATAAATCAATTTTTTAGAAAGTTCAAATAAATATGTGATGCGTAAAACTATAGGTATGTAAAGAATATATCACTGGAGCAGTGCATCATGTGATTATTTCTGTTTATTTGTGACGTGTCATAACTATATAGTGTCTTTGACTAGCATTATTAATGGATGTTCTTTTTGGTTATATGTAGATACAATTTTATAACTTTTTGTTTGGAGAAACTCAATTTTCTCTCTGAAAAGGTTATTGAACAGAGGCTGTATATTTAAGGTTATTGACAGAGATTCTTCAAAATGAATTGCTCTCTCTAACTCTCGATTCTTAAAATTCGCGATAACTTACAGGTTTCAGAATTGCTTACGAAACTAATAAATTGTTCCTAAACTGTTGTTAAGTATTTACGTTAAATACTTAGTTAACATAATACACTTTTAAAAGAGTATGATGTAATATTTTTATAGAATTCAACAGCATTTATTACATTCAGTTCCATGACAACCGTTCAGTTGACTAGAACCTGAATTACGGTTCTCTTTTTTCATGAACGGCTGAAATACCTTATATAATCCGACCTGGCAATTCAGATGCTACGAAAATCGAATAAAAAGGGCTTGCGCAACCTGCCGAATTACTATTTTACTTTGTGCGTTAAGTCTAATTTATGATCGAATAAAGTCTATTATCCAGAGAGTTCAAGTTTTTTTTTATTAATGTGGACCGCATCACGGGGAATGTTCGATGAGAAAAGAATTCGAAGTGAACTTTTTTCTTTAATTTAGTTTGTTGGAAGTCTCAGAAATATAAAGATATTGATTAACATTTCTCAGTGCAGCTGTTTTTCGTTATAATTTACGTATAATGATAATGATAGAGAGAGATGAAATGTGCCCGAAACATTTATTAATTCAAACTTCTAGCCACAGGATATCAACGTAAGATCATTTTAGATAATTGCTATTTAATGGCGGCGTTTACTTAAGCATGGGGACCTGAGTTTTTCTGCTCGTCCTAATGAAGTAAACTAAAAGCTCGATTATTTAAAACGCATCGATATGATAATGATAACAACAATGGTTAGTTTTAATTTAAATTTTTATTCAGTAAGCTGTATCTAGATGCAAAGTATGACTCTCTCGAAGACTTTCTTGATTAGGAACCTAAAGGATTTTATGATTATTAACCTTATTTAGTGTTTCGGCAATGAGTAAGCGCACTAACAGTGCCAAATTACGCCCTTTATATTAAGCACTGATTTTTGATGAATACAGAACGTCGGTATTTTTAAGCACTGATTTTGATGATTACACAAAATCCATTTGAAATAACATGTGATAAACAATTAAGATAATTTAGTCCGATACCATTAAATATAAATATTTTAACAAGCCGGGAATGCTTCACTGCTATCAATTTTCCGCAGTTTTCAGAAGATTCGGACAAACTGCTATCTCATGTTGCATTATGTTGATTTATCTATCAACATAATGCAACATGATGCATTATGTTGATAGATAAATCAACATATTGCATCGATTCTTAAAATTTCGAAGAAAATCTATCCATTTTTTAGTGTTTCAGTAAAGATCATTATTTTACCTTTTTTAGTATATACATAAAGAAGTTCTTATTATGCAAAAGTGATTTAAATATTTCGCAGAAAAATATTTTGTTGATTTGTTGAGCTGTCGAGGAACTAGCTGTTACAAAAAGTAGGAGTAACAGTCATACTGTGCTCAGTCTGACTGCGACAATCACACAATGATGAGTGTAAGAATCACACAATTCATAGGAAAATTAAAAAAATAAATTAAGTACTTATTTTTAACGCTAACTTGTAATTTTGTTTAACTTCCTCGTTCTAAAAAAGAGAGCTGACATGCACGCTTATGTATATGTCAGCTCGTTTTTTTAGAACTTGGAAGTTAAACAAAATTACAAGTTAACATTAAAAATAAGTACCAGGATTTTTTTAAAATTTCCTACGAATTGTGTGATTCTGGGAAATCTAAGATACCTGACCTAAAAAACAGTTTATTTTTGTTTTCCTTGAAAGAAATTCAATGAAGCGAAAAAGAAAAAACTAATGTAAATTTCAAGGGCAACTTTGTTCTTATTGAAAATATTCCAGATTCGGCATTTTATTTAGAAAAACAAATTTAAATGAAACAAACCCTTTTTATCGCGAGATATTAATCAAAAAAGGATTTGATTTACCTCTGTATCTTCTCAAGCTGAATTTGGTTTACTTAAAAATTTTCCCCCAGAAATTTCTAAAGTATATTTTAATATCGATTAATCGCGATCGTAATACAGGGAAACTTGAGGTTGCCTTCTAGCAGATTAATGTAGATTTTGTACGTTGGCTGTCTCTAAAACATATCTACTCTTTTTCAAAATGTCCAAATTTCTAAACTTTACATTATTTTGATAAATGATAAACACAAAGTAAAAAGTTAAAAGAAATTCTTAAATTAAATAAATAATTGAAAAGTAATCTCGAAGTAGGATCTACGCTTTAATAATACATAAAGTACATGTTTATCCATTGACTACAAAGGAATGTTTAATTGCAAAGGAAATATATATCATTTCTTTGAATTTAGGAGGAAATTTGTGTACTTTAGTTTAACGAATCATATACATTCGTAAATTATTAAACCAGGATAATCAGAATAAATAATAATAAGAATTCCCAGTTTATGTCAAAACCATTTTTTTATAATCTGTCAAATATAAATGCGTAGAATGTTATTACTACCATTAAACTTCGATATATAAGCTTAATTGTTTTGTATTCCCACCATAAATGAATGATATGTGTTCCATATTATTCTCTTGAAATTCGTTTCAAATAAATTGAAAAATTCTGAAATATATTTTACTGATTTTCCATTTAAATGTAACAATTAGCTGTTTAAAATTTTCAAGTTTATTTTTTATAAAAGGAAATTTGAGTAGTCTCAATTTCTTTTTTTGTGTCTTATGTTGTCATGATTTTTTAAATTTTATGTTAAGACTGTGGAAATACAGCGTGGTTTCTTATTAAAATTTTCAGCCGTGTTAATAAAATTTCAGAGCGCATGTTAAAAAGAAAAATGTTACTGTATTGAATTTTGAACTTTAATTCTTTAAAATCAGTTTCCATTTCACCTATTTCACTTTTTCATACCAGCGTAGTAGTTATTCATTCATTTCGAGTTTCGTTAATACTTACGTAATATTTAGAAAGACCATGTTCTCTCTTTCTTATGATCGAATGTCATGTAAAGGGAACTGTATTAAAAATGTATTTTGTACTTTAAAATTTTGAGAATAAAATTAAGATATAATAGTAAATAATATAAACACTGAAAAGTTGTTCCATATAGTTTTTTTAGGGCTCATATTAAATTTCAATAGAACATGAACCTAGAATATTGTTGCAGTACTTTGGAGAGATATTATAATCTCTAAATCATAGTTTTGAAATTTATAAGCATAATTTTAGATGAGTTATATAATTATGTAGAATTTGAAGTTTTTATTATCTAAGGTTTGAATATGCCTGAAATTTTTATTTTATATATTTTTCCAGATGTCCATTTACTGTATAACCCTGACAGATTTCGAATCCGATGGCCAAAGCAGATGCAATAAGATGGTACCAGTGTATAGTTTTGTTAGCTGGAGGGATACTTTGTCTCGCTGTGGATACCAAAATTTATTCTGCTGACGAATGGGAAGGAACTTCCCTCCATAATGTATATTCGTCTTTAAACGCAATCAATAATCAGGACAATTTGTGAGTATTATTTATTTGAAGAATTATGTATATTAATATTTATACATGTTGCATAATTCAAATATGCCAAAAGTTTATCACATATTTGGTATGAACGTATTTATCTCTAAAAAAATCTAGCATTCATGCTTAAGCATGTTTTATAAATATTTCAATATAGTGGATGATATGTTTGTACCACATTGTACAATTTATTCTTGATTAGTTGTGTACATAATATTAAATCAAAGAGAACCTTCCCCCAAATTACTAAGCTGAAAGAATTAAAAAAATAAAAATGGGAAAAGCAGTTTTCTGTCAGTGTTAATTTCAGGTGGAAAATCTACACAATGAAAAATCATCGAATTCAACTTTCAGTTTGCTTGATTGCAAATAATTGAAGTTGCGCTTTGGCTTTTCGAGCTCAGTTTATAATGCCAGGAACTGCGTAAGTGGTAACAGTACATTTTAAGCCAACGTCTCAGTCCAGACTACTTCAGGCATTTTCAACGAGGTTTGGCCGTAGGATCCATATATCACTTATGTTTCAATAATTGACACCAGTACCAAACCAGACATTTTAAAATACATGTTAATTATGGTATTAAAAAATAGGGCTGTGCCATACCTGAAAAATAAAAACGTTCGTTGACGCCACGCTAACTTAGAGAGGGTCGCAAAAAATTCTGTAATTATTAACCCTCACGATTCACATTGAGTAATACTGGAATCTCTCTCTCTCTCATTTGCTTTGTAGAAAAAACATATGTGTACACGTAGGAAATGCCTTCCGTACCTCTGTCAGTACCATAAACATTCAGAAAGAGTTGGTGAGTGTTGGTCATTATGGGTAGAACAGCTGAACAATAGCCAAATATCGTTGTTATGTATGGGAAACTGCGTTTAAACCACTATCTTGCTTGCAGTTTCTGGATTTTAGATAACTGGAAACTAGTGCTTTGGATTGACGGGTTACGCCGAAAACTTTTCCGTTCCCATGAAAACATTTCGGGAAAAGACAGTCTACCGATCAGTTTGTGATGAACTATGTTGTTCCAGTCGTCAGTAACGATGGCAGCTCTGTCATAGTGAGATATTTCACTCAGCTGGGACTCATCCTGTTCGTTGTCGCCCAGAATTACATGATTGTCAGATGCTTATCTACGTACGCTGTTCTATTCCACACTTCGTAGTTTGAAGCATTATTATGGAAGTGTTAGTTGTATTTCTCAGATCAACAAAACAATCTGATACACAGTACAGTGTTTAGAGGAGAGGTTTTTTCGGAATGAAAATGGAATTTTAGATTAAAATCTGAATGTTCAGATCTGAATATATGAATTAACATCTCTGGAAACTGAGTTGAATGATAAAAACAACCGCATTGACTCTTTTAGTACATCATTTCTGACAGCTGCGCTGCAGGATAGAATTCCATTTCCATCGGAGCTTATCGAAATTCGGTCGAAAGTATGCGTAAGTTTGGATGTCGAAAGTTTTGATACTAAAACCCGTACTTATAAATACGTTGTATTTAATACACCTATCATAATCTTCTTTCTTCTGTATTAAACTATTGTGTATTATTCAAACAGCCTCTTCGGAGCTATGGAATAGCTTAGTTGATTCAAGGGAATGTAATCTATCTATTAACTACATTTTTATCTTACTGTTTTTGATCAGAAAATATTTCTAAAAGATATTGTTTGCTTTGATTTTACTACAGACTGGTAAATAAAAGGTGCGACTACCATAACTAAAATAGCATTAACATTCTAGATCCTAAATGCTATTACTCAAAAAATAACTTCAAGGAAACAGTAAAAATACTCTAAGATGTTAAAATTAATATGAATTGAGATGTTTGAGTTTCTAAATTCACTGAAATTTCTTTTGAAGATTTGTTAGTGGTTCATTGCCTCCAAATAGGAAGAACAAGAGGCAGTCATATAAAAATTTTAAAGTTTTATATTTTCAAGCATATCTCTATAAATTTAGACTCTTGTTTGTCGATGTGTATTGCAATACATACAACATATTTGTACTCTACAAATATTGACTATTTGAAAATTTTATCTATATTAGAATTTGTATGAAAATCACGTATTCAAAACCTTTTCTCTTCTAGAGATTTGTAATATTTTGATATTTTTGGCTTCTTTAGGTAAGAAAACATTAAATTTTCAAATGTGTAAATTATTGTATATACATACAAATATATACACATCACTTTAGTACACTGTAGACAAAATAGACACCCCATTAAATATAAATTTTCTTTCGATTTTCTACCACCTGCCTCTACACGCACACAAGTATACACGCGCACAATAAAATTCTTATATCACTCCGTATGTTAAAGAATTCACCGATAATTCAGTTTTTTTTAAATATATATGTAAACATATCTATCAGGAAATGAAATACAAAACCATTAACGCATATTGAATTTTATGAAAATTAAAATACATTACATAATACTTGCTCTGGCAACATTTTATTGCTTAAGGTAATAATGGGATTCGATAATGCTGTTTTTTTACACGTTAAGAGCAAGTTTCTTTCCACTCTGTTGTTTTACGTGTTTCCTCTGAGGAGATGCTCAAAGGAGCAAAATTCATTGTCTCCACTCTGAACGAGTTCTAGTCACGAAATCTCCTAGCCATTATGGTTCTTCATTACCCATGGGCAAATAATTTCTTCTCCTTTATGACGCTCTCCGGGTTATATAAATTTTGTAACGCTATACGCAAGTTTTATCGTCATGTATTATTTGATTTATTATTGCAAATATATCCATGTAAATAATTATAATATATAGAAAATTTATTTATTTAAGGAACTCATTTTGTCAAGGACGTTCCTTGTTGATAGAAATTGACATTGAAAGTTGTGAATCATCGTAGGAAGAAAAAATCAGTCTACATTCTGTTTGTCTGCAGCAGATGTTAAACAAGTGCATTTTTCCTGTATAAAATTTCAAAGAAAATGATCAGTGGGACTTTTAAAACTTTGTAGAAAATAATTGGTTGATTCTAGACTTGAATATTTTATAATGATATAAGAAATATTTACCAGGGATGTGGGACAGGGCCAGAAAGCAATTTTCCTTTTATGGCCTAGAGCAGCTCATTAGTTTTGCTGTTATTTTATTTAAGATTTAGGTAAAAAGTCACGCAATGCGATTCCTTGTGTAAAAAGACGGAACAGAATAATCATGCCTAATTTACTTTGATTCCTAAACCGAGAACTTGACATTTTACAGTTTTAAAATAAGTGCAATCACACATGCAAAAGCCAGTTTCCTCCCTATGAAATCAAATTTGTATTAATTTTATCGAAACAAAATTTCCAGTGGTGTTTAGTTGTCTGCACTGTGTGTGCAATGCCGACTGAAAGATATATCGTTTCATTTCTCTGTGTGGAAGTTGAATGAAGTATCTTTTCTCTTGATAAACAATATAAAAAGATATACGTTTAGTAGCATCATAAAACGAAGGAAAACTTCTGTAAATGATAATCTTGTGCAGATGTTTTCAATGAGCAGTATCTAAGACTCCGAATGTGGTTTTCTTGAAATGCGTTCTTCATAAATCTACCTTTCAAAATGCCTATTCTAAGACGACAGATTCTTAAAAATTGATTTTTACTTTCCTCAAAAAAAGGTACCTAAATTTTTCATGACTGATTCCCTGCTCCATACACTATCTTAATTTGCTATTTATGAGGCTTTCTGACTGTTAAAAGAAAACTTATTCTTCGTTGGACTATTGTAGAAAGGGGCTTAATCTCCATATCTTATACTCTTCAGTTCTTTTACTATGATCTACTATACAATTGAAATATTTTCCTATGGTTTGAAATTATTTTGATAAAAATCCTTCGACACTGTTAAATTAATTTACTGCAGTATACTAGTAATTAAAATTTAGGACGAATTAAAAAAATAAAAAAATATATTGATAATAAATATTTAGTTTATTCAAAATGAATACTCTTAAAGTATTTAAAATTCTAATACTTGTAGTATTAAAAATTCTAATCTTCATGAAATTATAGTTAGTTAATTAGATCTTTGATGCTTTTAGCTGCCAAAGGGATAAAAAGAAAGTGATAAAATGTGGATAAAAAGGGATAAAAGAATAAAAAGAAAGTGATAAAATGTGGGAAAGTTATTTTAGAGGCAGAAGCATAAATACGATATTAAAACCCTCATTTAATGAAATTAAGTTAACTCTGGAAAATTATTGAAAAAACTCAAAGAACTTTTAATTGGCAAAGTATGATTTCACAGAAAAGCAAATTCTATTTAATTTTTGGTACATGTGGCATAAGATGCTTTGCGAATATGTTTTTCATAATTTTCTTTTTAACGATAGTTTGATTCGTTTGAAGCAAATTTGCGAACGATTTCCTTGAATTTTGAAGAAGTTTCATTTTGGAGGATGATAATATTTTGACGAAAGAAAAAAACTAACTTATGAATTCATCCAATTCTGAATTAATACTTTTTAAATAATCACAGGAATATATGATTCTTTATTAAGAACTGAGATTTTATTCAGTGTTCCTTAGTTTCAAGACCATGATTGGCACAAAAACAGTTGGAACAGCGCTTTTTGTACGTTTTTGTAAAGAAAAAAAATTATATACACTCATCTGATACCTCAGTTAAAACGAGAAAAAAAATATAAAACATGGCAATTATTATATATCATTTGATTCCATATCCAATATGTTTAAATTATTTTTTATTTCTATTTATTTTTAAGCCTGCTTCTATGAATATGTTATTTTAAACTGCAGTTATATGTCCTCCAGATTACACAGAGTTGGTATTGTTGTATTCTAAGTAAAAGTGACTGTTTTCCATAAAAAGCGCCCAGCATTATCGACGTAAATCCCAGATTGACCTGAATAACTCAGTTATCAAACAAATGACGTTGAAACGATATTCGTCTGATACCGGAGATTCACAAAGCTACGACCTTCATTTTCTATTCTTTTGCTGAAATGTTTAGAAATGAATAAATGTAAATGCCTTTTGAGCGTCTGTTCAATGAAACAGATATTGAAAAAAAATTCGGAGCCATTGTGACTACGAGTCAGAAGCCATTTGTTGCTTAACATTAAAAAATGTCTGAATCACAGTTGTAATACTATTAAAATGAAGTACACTATATTCATAGTCACGAATTGGATAGTGAACACGAGATTTTTTTTGTTGTTGCATTCTTTCTTAAATAATCATTTTGTTATTAAATATGTATTTTAAGCGAATTAAATAATAAATTAGTGTAAAGATGGGTAATTTTTTTTATTAGATTTGTATAATATTAGTAGGGAATCAATGAGAACGTTTCAACTTCAAGGCGTAGTCGCTGCTTTTTCTAAATGAAATATGATAAATAGGGGTATTTGTCTACAAGATGACCTTTAACAGAAGGAATATGGGAGGAATGAATTTCTGAATATTGGGTTTTCCTAAATTCTCTAGTCACTTGTTCTAGGGTCTACGAAGCTCAGCGACGCAGGGTTCAGTTCCTGATATCGGCAGACCGTCGTTACAAATTCTGTGAAAATGAGGTTCCTTCCGTAATTTTTTCCGCAATTTTTTTCCGTAATGGAGTTTTTAATCAGTTCTGAACAAAATATGGCCATTTAGAGGGATGGACGTCTAGAGAAATTTCACTGTATTTCTCTTAATAGTGTGACTTCATGCATGTACCGTGCGGTTCTCACGATCTGCGAGGAAGCCTTCCACAGCTGCAGGACTTTCCCACGCGTTTGCACAACATTCTAAAATTCTGTGGAGGTTAAAAGGCTATCCCATACGGTTTCACTGCCGGTGTTCAACGTTCCTGGATTTCTGCGGGTTAAGCCCCAGTTTCATCCTCACCGACAAAATTGGAGAAAACCACCTTCCTCCCTAATAAAGATGTCCACTGGGGTCGTCAGTCAGAGGATTCTGACGTTATAGAAGCAATACGTTCTCATAAAAATGTCACCGAATCCAAGACTGTCTGCGAGTACGGAATTCCTCGTCCCCTCCCTCTGAAATCCTGAAATCTTCCAAGAACTGGTAGGCACCGGCAGCATATTAACTACCTATACTCGAGTTCACGCAATAGGGAAATTTCAAGCCCGCTGATTCGTTGGTTTCGTCCCGTCATCTATGACATCACTTAGCGCAACTTCCAAAGACTTCACGTGGCGCCATCTTTTCCCCTGAAACTGATTCATTCATTACAATATACTATTTAGATTCCAAATGTTAGTGCGTATGTGAATAAATCGTGAGTAATTGTGTTTTTTTTTCTCAAATGTCCGTTTTTTCGGAAGATAAACTTCCATCCTCATTTTGTAATGAGGTGGAAAGTGAGGACTCCTTTGTCAATTTTCAATTTTTTTTTATAATTTAAATTTTTATAATAATGTCATAGTATATGCTACAAATATAGGGAGAGCTTTTTTTAAATATGTTTCTGAATTTTTGTAAAAAAAAATATTTTACTCATTATATGGTAATTTTTGAAAAAAGATTCTTCTTTTTCATGTTTATCTATTTGTAAAAAAAATTTAAGCATTTATCCAAAAAAAACCTCTCCCTACGTTTCTGAAACATTCAATCAAGATTAAAAAAATATAAAAAGTATAACTGTAAGTGCATATTTCTCAAAGCCTTAGTTCATCAAAGTCAAGCAAAATTGCAAAATCATGATTTTGAGAAAAATGCATTTAAAGTATAAAACACAACAGAAATTAAAGAAAAATAACTTACTTTTGTAACAAACATTTTTTTTAGTAATTTATTATGTTTGAAGGTTCTTATGATATCAAGAGCATATTAAATTAAACGTAGAAAAAAAATTATAGGCAGTTCCATATGTGAAAGAAATTAGACGATTTGCTAGAATTCATAAAAAAATAAGCTTCCTAATTTTATTTTAAACAACTAAAAAAATATATTTTGCTATTTCTTTTATCGTAAAACACACCAGAACCATTAAGTAACAACCTTCTTATATATATATATTATATATATGTATATATGTATATATGTATGTATGTATGTATGTATATATATATATATATATATATATATATATATATATATATATATATATATATGTATGTATATATATACATATGTATATATGTATGTATGTATGTATATATATATGTATGTGTATATATATATATATATATATATATATAAGAAATAAACATCGTCTCATTTTAAATTTAAACTCATTTAGTATTTTATATGGCATTTTATTTACTTCCTGACTTATTTTATTTTTTAAGATTTTAGTTATGGTCTCATATTTTAGATATAAGACACCAATAACCTGAAGTATGCATTGCAACTTAATGCACAGCAATTCATATATGCACCAAACACAATATTTCGATAAAAACATTAAAAAAATCATAAAGGATTTTTTAAATATTTTTTTGAATATTGTCTAGGCCCAAATATGTGTGAGAAAAAATATACATAGTTATTTACTACAAAAATATACAGAGTATGCTTAAGTTTATATAAAAAAATATTAGTCAGAGGTAAAAAATCTATTCTTGCAAAATAATACACACATACACCCATACAAATTTATATCTTTCAATGCAAGTTCTTGTAAAATAAATCCACTCCCCCCCAAAAATGTTACATAATTCATAAAAATTTCAAACCTACCATTATATTCTTTTTAATTTTTTTAAAGGTTTTTTTTTTCTTCAAAGGTTTCTTTAACTTGTTATAAAAAGTTCAATCTTAGAAGTTTTCTTTTAAATAATAAGTGTATTTTTCACGATTAATTCAGTTTCACGATTAATTCAGTATTCACGATTAATTCAGTTTCAGGGGAAAAGATGGCGCCACGTGAAGTATTTGGAAGTTGCGCTAAGTGATGTCATAGAGGACGGGGAGACACCAACGAATCAGCGGGCTTAAAATTCCCCCATTGCGTGAACTCGAGTATAGGTAGTTAATATGCGCACCGGCAGAGGTTTTAAACTGGGTATATTTGCGAGACTGTTTTTTTTCGAGAGAGAGCCCCTGTAACATCTGGACCATAGCGGCCGTGCTGATTTCTGCTCCCCGTAAAGACTGAGTTTGCCGCTATTAAAATCTTTTGCACCAGTCTGGTGATACTGTAAACTGCTCTAACCAACACTTCTCTTGTTACGTTTTGTGTAAATAAAAGTTAAGTTTTCGTTACTTCTGGCCTGCTAATTTAAACCACTCGGATACCACGCCAGTTGAACAAGTTTCGTTTCAATATGCTACAATAGTAACGTTGCTATTGAGGATGAGATATCAGCCTTAGATTTTTCACATATTTTTGACCAGCTTTTCATATATTTTTGAACTTCACATTAAAAATTAAAATATATATATGTATGTGTGTGTTATATATATGTATGTGTGTGTGTGATGCTTCGTACATCACGCCGGGGAGAAGAGGCGTAGCACTAATCGGAGGTGTAGTCGGCACGAAGGTGTGATGCAGTCGGGCGAAGTGTAGATCCAGGGAAGCACTTACGAACTTTAGGCGAGAAACGCACACATGGAGCCATTGATGAAAAACACAAATTCCAAGACGTGCTTTATTTATCAGAAGGCATTAGCTGCAGTGGCCACATGATTTGCCCTGACGGGACGCGGATTACATTACAAGATAGGAGCGGACAACAGGTCCGACAGCAGCGAGAGTTAGACACGCAGAGAGAAAAGTCTTCTGTTCATGCAATATTAAATGGGTGTTTTACGATATTGACGCCAGAGGGCCTAAACTACTTAATATTTTAATTGGGCGTCTTTAGATTCGTGGAGTTCACGTGTCCACTTAAGTTCTCCCGGGGACTTTACTGCTAGATCCCGCGCGTTTTAGAACCGCGAACTAATGACCTGGGTGCAGGATAAGGGGCCATAAAGTTCTTGTAAAGTGTGGTTTTGACATTACAGAACCCATAAATCCAGAGTGGTTCGAGGGCTCTTGAAGAATTTTGACATTACACTGACAGTCGGAATCTCATAACTTCCTACACTCATATCTGGGGATGTTATTGAGTTCAGCTACTTCACATGCCTGTATAATGATCAGCAGGGCTAATATAAATTATCTTATTTTACTTTTAGGTTGCAATTTTAGAAAAGGGGTCGTGCTTTATTAACAGGATAATTTTAAATACGCTTTAGATATACAGTATGCCCACTAAAGTCCCTTCCCACCCTCTTAACTTCGGAAAGGCTGCTGCTACATTCATAAAAGTGGTGTCTAGGTATAGTAAAGTAGCCATGCGCTACTTAATGAAACCACCTACCACGCCACCTGGTGGAAAACTACGGAGTTAGCATTCCTATCTCGAAAACGGAATGAGATAGGGAAAAAAAGTGATTTACAAAGTTGTAGATCATCATCGATTTACTAAGAAAAGACACCTTGTGGACATTAATGTGAAGAATAGAACGGTTAAAGCACGAATTTGTTTTTTCGTGATTTCCTACACTATGACGTCACGAAACTTGAACGAAAGGAGAAACGATTATCTTTCGGGCAAAACACGACACCGCAATGTTCACAGTGGTATATCGCTTTTGATCCTCAATCAAAAGGACCGTGGTTCAAACCTCGAGGGTTTCATCCTTGTACTGATTGTCTTTAGAAACAGAGTAGACAATACGTAGATCGTGTAAAATAGTGTCGCATCAACTCAACGCAACTTGCGCTTGGTGTTCGAAATTTTTGCAGTACGTAAATACGTAAGAAACGTCACGCCTGTTCACCTGAGACAGCTATAAAAGAGCCATCTTCTTGGGGTTGTAGTATGTTGATGCTCGTGGTCATGGCTGAATATTCCAAAGCTGAGTATTGTGAGATGGTTTTACTGTACGGTGAATGTGGTCGCAAGGCACGATCAGCGGCAAGGTTGTACCGGCAACGTTTCCCTGAAGGCCCGCATCCTTCTCATCACACCATCCTAACTGTTGTAAAACGTTTAAGGAAAACAGGCCTCATTACTAGTCGATCTCGATCTGGCAGACCAGCTAAGGTAGAACGGCAAGTTCAATCGAATGAGGTATTAGCCTACGCCCTCGCATATCCAAAATGCAGCACAAGAGAGATCAGTCAACACTGTGGCCTCTCCAAAAGTCTTGTTTGAAAAATCCTAAGCGAATTAGGCGCTCATCCGTACCGACCAACGCCTCAACAGGTTTTAGTGGACGGGGATGCCGAACGACGTTATGCATGGTGCAACTTCGCCATGAATCAGATACAGGTCCAGCCAACATTCTTGGCAAATATAGTGTGGACGGATGAGGCATTATTTTCACGGAATGGCATGTACAATAGGCAAAGCACCCATTACTGAGCGTTGGAAAATCCTAGATGCTTTACTAACGTTCGACATCAAATGCGGTATGCTATTAACGTTTAGTGTGCAAATTACAATATCAAGCTGATCGGCCCAATATTTTACAATGGCACGTTAACGGGTGCACGATATTTACAATTGCTACAGAACGCAATACCCGATTTTGTGGAGAACCTGCCGTTGTTTAAGCTTAGGAATGTATGGTTTCAACATGACGGCGCGCCTACTTATAAGACATCTCCAGTGAAGCAGTACCTCGTCAAAGAATTCGGGGAGCAAATAATTGGGTATGGCGGTTTCGAAGAGTGGCCTCCACGTTTGCCTGATCTGACTACACTGGACTTTTTCCTGTGGGGATACCTGAAACAGCAAGTGTATGCGACCCCTCCACAAACATTGTAAGACCTTAAACGATGCATTACGGAAGCTTGTGCCAACGTGTCACGCTCTATGCTCCAACGTCTGCAACGTGAGATTCAAACGAGGATCCAAATGTGTATTGCAGTTGATGGTGAGAAGTTTGAACATCTCAAATAAAGGTATAATGTTAAAATTAGTTTTTTTTCTTTCTCAGATCCTTTTGTCACGTTACAGTGTAAGAAATCACGAAAAGACCAATGCGCGTTTTAACCATTGTAGTCTTCTCATTAATGTCCACAAGGTATCTTTTCGTACTAAATCGATGATTTTCTACAATTTTGTAAATCACTTTTTTTCCATATCTCGTTCCGTTTTCGAGATAGGAATGCTAACTCCGCAGTTTTCCACTAGGTGGCGCGGTAGGGGGTTTCATTCAGTAGCGCATGGCTACTTTACTATACCTAGACTCCACTTTTATGAATATAGCAGCAGCCGTTTCGAAGTTAAGAGGTTGGGAAGGGACTTTAGTGGGCATACTGTATAATGGTGGGCCGTTATTATCATATATATATATATATATATATATATATATATATATATATATACACACACACGCACACACACACACACACACACACACACACACACACACAAGTAGCCCTCCTACAGCACGGCATCTTACAGCACGGTTTCGCTCTAACACGATAAAAAAAAATTGCGAAAACCTTTGTACTACAACACTGTACTTCTATAGCACTAGATAACATGATTTTTGTTTAACACATTTAAAACTAAATTACCTTAAAAGAATTACGGGAAGGAATAATTATCTATAGTGGCGTTACATGAAAATGTACAAACAAATTATAATTTATTCATTTATAGCTCTATAAAATTACAAGAAGACCTAAGCTTAGCTGAAAATCTTGAATCATTTTTCCTGAATGCAGACCCTTCCGCTGAAAGAAGCCGAAAATTCAAAAGAGAGCTGCAAAATTGTTTATCTCCATACCGTGAATCTACAATGACCTTGTAAGAACCAGAAAATAAACCAAAATTACAGATTTTTTAAAGAGGATAGAAGGTGCAAAAAATCTAAATGAAAAAAAGGTTCTGAAAGTGAAGGTGATATCTTTCAATCGTAAAACTGTTCTCGTTTGATTGTACTGAGTAGTGATGAGGAAGAAATTTATTAAATAAGATCGCATTATATGAAGATATTTTTTTCTTTTCGTTTTGTGTTATACATAAATTTATATTTTTAATAAAATTTAAGTTGCTTTTATGAAATTTAAAAAAAAGTTTGTTTTTAATAAGTCTCCAGAACGTAACCCCCCTTTTTTTTATCTTTCTCTTGGTCTCATATAACACGGTTTCACACAACACGGAATTTTCTAGGAACCTACCTACCGTGTTATAGGAGGGTTACCTGTATATATATATATGACAGGCGTGTGGTTTTGCCTGCTATTATGTCGTTTGCAGTCTTCTTGTTTTATAATCCATGGCATCGAGGTAAGGCATTCACTCAGAGATGACTCAGCATCGTATCCAATAAGTAGAATTTATTCAGTTCAATTCCATATAGACCACCTCTCCAGATCTACGCATTTCATTATTCGCCATTTCGTTTTTAGAGCCGCGGCGAAATACACATCTGACAGCATCGACTTTTATTCCGCGGTCTGACAAAAATTCGAGGGCATCTCCGCGCGCCAACTCTCCCTGCACATGCGCAGAGCCCGAACCAGACATCTTTCAAGGCTAAATGTAAATGTTTCCTCCTCGACCGCAGAACCCAGAGGCGCTCCAAGATTACATAATGAAAAGGGGAATTTCCCTTTCCCAATTCGCGTCTTGAAATACGAACAATTAGAGGCGAATTACGCCACGAATATAATTTAATTCCCAAGCCCCCTTTAAATTTAGAATAATCATTCTTTTCCGACTAAATCCTTGACATATATATATATATATATATATATATATATATATATATATATATATATATATATATATATATATATATATATATATATAATTAAAGAAATGTTATGTAAAAATTGCTTAGTGGTACATGAATCTGAACCCTTTTGTCTGTGTTTAATGGGGATTAGTTATCTGTAAAGCGTTCGAAAAAAAAAGGTATTTTGTAAAAACGAGGTATATTAGTATATACAACTCTGCTTAGTGCAAATGCTGATGATGTTTTTAAGATTGTAATCGCCCTGATTATTCTTGTACACAGTAATATTCTGACTACAAGAAAAAAAAATCTCATTATTACCATCAAGGTAGTTTTAGTATAATGAAAGGTTTCGGTAGAAACCAAAGTTACGCGTAAATAATAATAATAATAATAATAATAATAATAATAATAATAATAATAAAATGTTTTCTGTTACAGACCACTGAATACGAGATCTATGTAAATACCCCCTTATTACAATGTGCGGGATATATTGTTTCAGTGCTCATGGTGATTTTAAAAACAAAAATATAAACAGTCAAAAAAGTTACTAGCACAAAATTAGCGAATAGTAGATGCTAATGGCATTGGAAGATGTTTAATGTGGCCACAGCTAAGAGAAATCATTTAATTGTGATATTTAAAGATGCCAGACATTCGACTTTCAGGACTATTTACGCACGGAAATCTTTTGTTAGGTAGGCACATTTCGCTTCACATTTCAACATTCCCCGTTATTTCAGAAATTCAATGGAACAATGCACAGTCGACATATGTAAGGCACTTCTTCCTCGTAACACAGCTAGTTATAGCTTGTTAGTTGTCCTCGATGTTCAATTTTTTGATTATCATCTGAGAAAATTGCTTGTACTGAAAATGAGAAAATTTTCAAGGCCACTTAGAAGAAATTCAAGATTCTAATTACCTGAGTTAAGTAACTCAGATGTGCCTCGGTTTAGGAATTAAAGGAAACTCTATTTTAAGAACATATGTTTTATAATTTACTATATATGATTAAAAGAGAAAAAATGGTACCAGGAAATCCCCATGACTTTCTGTGTGTATATCACAGGGCAAAGAATATTTGAATAAGAGACAAACAGCACTACTGATTTATTTTGATTTCTGCATTTGCTTCTCCATTTAGTTAATGAATTGTCGACGTTCCTTCATAATAAACCCTTAAAGAGAGCATTGTCAAATTATCATTATTTTCTGTATAAACATAAATATAAATATTGTTATTTCGTTATTTATATTGAAATACAAATATTTTTGTGTTTTTTAGAACCAATTACATTCATTTCAAATTTTCTGTGATATAAATTCATCAGTATACATCTGAGATGACGTGAACAACAATTTGCAGTAAATAGATAAATTCAAAAAGAAGACAACTCCTTTTTTTTTTAAAAAAAAAGGAATGTAGTTATCCTTGATTTTAAAGCGCCTAGTTTGTAGCCAATTGTTTTATTCTTGTTTTCCCTGAATTTACCAAGTCATTATTGTTATTTTTAAATACGTGCATCTGCATCATTCTTGAAGGTTGGTATTTTACATAACAATACCCTTCAAATTTAATGGTTTTAGGAGATCTCAGATGGTTCATTTCAAATATATTGTTATTATTAGAGAAGTTAAGTCGTCACGAAATATAGCCTACACATGGGAATTATTATAATTCTTACTTTAGAAATTAAAAAAGAAATTTGTTGAATTGTTCTGTATATTGGTTTAAACAATGTAGGAGTTTGTTTAAAAAGACACGAAGATAAGTTATTCCATACCCCAAGAGTTTGTTTAACACCCTTTCAAGCGTTCCATTCTATATCATATAAGTGTCTCTAAATCAAATATATTGACTCAGGAACATGCAATTTTCTACAATGAGATCATTGTGACATTTTGATTGAGATCTCAGCTTTTATAATTAGCTGACTGTTTAATTGAATTGAAAATTCGAAATTTATAACTAATTAACATTCAAGAAATCGACCGTGAATGTCAAACAGCCGACAAAATATCCATAGCATAGATATTAAGGCTGCTGTGTACTAATCCTATTGGGTTATTGGAGCTCACCTCAATGTTAACCCATGGAGAAAATTTGTCTATTATTTACAGCTACATAAATGCTGATAATCCAATAAAAATGGCATTTTCAGATAGCCTGAACTTTTCTGCACCTTGCAACAGGATTCATTTCATAAATTTCTTCCACCAAAGGAATTTATGAGCTTTTAAAACACACTATACCAGATATTTTCCCCGAATGATTTAAATTGAAAAATATTATTTGCATTTATTTTTTTAAACGAAAAATGCCCCTAAAAGTAAAATTTCTTTCTCTGTTACGAAGTACAATTAAAAAAAATCTTTCAATCCAAGTCTGCAATCCATGGACAAACTTTCTCCATAGGTTAACATTAAGTTGGGCGAATCCAGTACGGTTGGTATACAGCAGTCTTAAAGCACACAGCTCTCTAGGTTCATGATGACTTTGGGGGCTTTGAATCTAATCCATAGATCTTTGTAATTTTTCTTTTTTATTCACTGGTACATTTTTACTTCCAAATTTTCGGAAATAAAAGATTTTGAAAACAAAAATATGTATTAAAAGCTCGCAAATTAAGTGAAAATTCCAAAGTAGGAATAATTTAATGGTTTATGGCCAGGGGTTTGTGTGCAACTCTTTATTAAAAAACCGTTTAAATAGATACTGAAAAATAGATTCCATACGATAAAAGGTCAAACATTTATATATTGTCATAATGATGATAAATTTTAAAAAAAACTAGAAAATTTCATAGTAAGATGAACTGTAATTAGTTATTAGAATACCGATACTATTAAAGCAATCAATAGCAAAAAGTTTAGAGTTTTTACAGTAAATTGCCGAAAGGGAGATAATAACAGGATCTAATACCTTCTATAGTAGGGACCAGGAAGGTTATAATCAGATAGAAAATCAGCTTAGAAAGGAAATTAACTGTGCAAATGACCTATATTTATGTTTTTTTTCTATATTTTTATTCTAAAAAACTTCTTAAAGCTAACATGGAGAAGTTTCCTGTAGTTGATGTAATAATGAAATTAGTACAAGCATTAGATTTTGACTTTGCTCTTTATATATATATATATATATATATATATATATATATGTATTATATTATATTTTACATATATGTATATATATATATATATAATATATATTTATATATATATATGCCAGATTTTTTTGATTTACCTCTGGCACAAGAAATACGATAAGTCTATAGTTATTAGTTTTGTGAAATGATGCAGAAAAAACTACTCCCCTCTTTGCATTCTGACTGATCTGTTGATTGATTTGTTTCAGACTATATTTAATTCTTGCCTCAAATATCGTCCGTCCTGGTCAAGTGTACAGAGTATGTGTCTCAGTAATGCCTACAGCCCATCCAGTAGTAGTGCGAGCGTCTCTTCTCAGGAATGGCGAGCAGGTGGTTTCTGCATCTGATCTTATCGATACAAAAGAAAGCCACGTAACAACGCTTATAATGCAGGTACTTGAACTTTTTCTTACAAAACACCTGTTTTTACATAAACATGCAATAGTAATCGCACCAGATGCATGTAAGTGTTGTTTTGTATTTTATTAATTTTTTCTCTTCTTGAATTCCATTTAGTGTTGACCATCACCATGATATTTTCTAGATATAAGCTTTAAGGCTTTTCTTTTGTTGGCATACCATACATTTCTTTATAAAGACTTAAATGATGCTTTGTATATAATAGATTCCAACAAAAAATACATAAGCTAAGCATGTTTTAAAATTAAAATTATCATTAATGGATGATAGAACGGGAAATTAATCTCGTTCTTTTATCTCTCTTAAAGGAATCGGAAAGATAGCAATGAGGGTAGATACGGTTGATAAAACCTTAGATGATGCACTATAAATGAGTAGTAAGACCTCTGCGAATTTCAAAAGTCTATACAGCTTTCTTTTACAGGAGTTGAGCTACAATTTGTAGTCAGTGCAAGGAATGGTGGACAGGGGGCATTAAAAGAAGGGGACCACATTCTAAGGTGTGTTTGCCACTGAAAGTTCTCAGAGGATGGTAGTCAGTAATCTTGTTACTGATGTGAATATTCACCCTCTCTCTCTGCGCGCCTTTTTTGTCCCTGTTGCTTACACCGTGTGTGATTTGTCGCTCAGCTCCTGATGAAGAAAAACAAACTGTATCGGCTTTTGAAAACCGAAATCACAGTTTTCTATCGCTAATTTAAAGGGAATATTTTAAGGTTCTATCTTTCCTACCTTTAATGGTATCAATTTTAGAGCACTAGCAGTTACTGAATATGTTTTTTTTTTTAATCAGGAGTTTTTAAAAGTGTATTTCTTTTTTTATTTATTTGCGTTAAAAAGAAAAAAGAAGTATATAAGTTTAATTCAAGGTTTTTAAGATTAAGTTGCTTATTACTGTTGCATTCTATTAATAAATTCACAAAAAATAACAAAAATAAGGGTCTCTATTTCTCATTTGAGAAATAGAGACCCTTAGCTTTCATGCTTTCATGCTATAGCTTTCATGCTTTCAGAACCATTGCTCTGAAGTATTGAACAGGAAATATTCACCAGGAGTATAATTAGAACTTTAAATCCCCTTTTTTAAAGAGAAAGATATATATACAAGCCTAAGTAACAGTAACAAATGCATTTAGAGATTCGATTAAATTAATTCATTAAGATGATAGTGTTCGATCCAAAACATTTCAAAATACTTGTACTCGGAGTAGATGGAATTAGATGGACTGATAAATATTCTGCAACTTTTGTATTTCTTAATTACGAATTAAATTTCTCTTCTCACAATAGTGAGACAGTTTTACTGCTATTAATAGGACTCTTCAGATTCCCCTTCCCATTAAAAAATATCTACTTTTATTTCATCATAACTCTTTCAATATCGATATCAATAATGTATCCTTCGTTGGAAACCTGAGCATTGGGTGTGGCTAAAAATCAATCGGTTTGTGTAATAAAGCAAATTGGTTGAGAGGAAATAATTTTGTATCACATTTCCACCTATAGGTTCTATAGATTTGTTTTTATAGGGATTCGTAAAATCTGCAAGAGGAAAGTAATGGCGCTAAATTTGATATATGTAGAAAAAAATCTATTGTTTGTTGTGAATCACTGATGATCTTTAGTAGTGGCTCCCGATTTCTCTTCATAAACTTTTCATAAACGAATTATGGGACCTAAAATTTTTGTAGAATATAAATAATACAGCAATTCAAAGAACGAAAAATAATTTATAAAACATAACCGAAAAGCAAATATTATTAATTCTGTCTTCCAGAAGAATAGGGAATCATCTGGAGAACTGCCGTCTTAAAGAAGCCCCTCGACAAATATTTCAAAACCACGCCCGATGTACCGTCGTTGGATCGCCAATTTATTGTCAAAGATTATTGATGGGCAAAGAATTTTATATTTGATCCTCAACACTAAAAGTAGGAACTTTTAAATGACGTATGAAATTTCAAAAATTCAATATAAAGTATGTAAAATTAATCAAAAAAGGATAAAAATTTTAATAATTAAAAAAAATTCCCATGTAAATAGTTAACCTGTGTAGCATAGTTATCACCTCTTTGGCCAAATGAAAGGTCTACAGTCAGTCCATTAGATTTTACATCTTTTTTAAATTAAAAATTAATTTGGAGGATTAATCTCTTTTCTTCAATGTTTGGTTTAAACTATGATTTTTAATAGTCACTGTGAATCTATTAATTAAAGCTAAATTTTTTTTTAGAGCGGAACTCTAAATTTTACCGACGGCACCATACGGTTTCAAGTAGCATCTATATAGAGCCCTTAATCTACATTAAGCAATTGCTAAGCAGAAAAATCATGAAATAATGACGGATTATAGTAAAAAAGTTTATTTTTATGTAAAGTAAAATAAGTCAAGGAGACCGTTCTGTCAAATTTTTACGTTATAACTGATTACATGTAAATAAAATTTTTAGCCATAATTTTCATTACTTCATAATGAAGAATAATGTATTTTGAAAAGGGTAAAGAAAAAACTTAATTTTGCTTATCTAAGAAGTTTATGTTTTTGAATAACCGGAAAGAAGTTCCATATTTTTTGACATTGTTATTCGTCTATCTGTTTGCTTGTCTGAAATACCATAAATCTTTTTAAATGCTTAAAACGTTTTTAATGCGTTACGCATCGGAACGCTCAGCAGCTGGTCACACGAGTGGATTATTATGTAATATAAACAAATGTCTTTTTTCATGGCCAGATACAGTGATGGGTGAAAGGTTAAAGCACAAGTTATCCACGTTTTCTCTGTAGATGCTGGGATTCTTTTCTCGTAAACGATCGACTCTCGTGAATCTAGTGTCTGTAGAGCCTAACAACCGTTAAGATGGGATTTAAACTACTTCGCTTTGAATTCTTTTCTTCCGTACAAGAGATACTCACGAATTCTGTACTTTTGAGGAAAAAATCCTCCTGAGAAGGTATGAAGGAAGTGATTTACGAATTCTGATGATGTCGTCTGCTCTAGGGAGAGAAAACCTCCCTCTTCTGTTAAGGAGTTATTTAATTAAATCCTAGTTCTCCTTCAAGGCGTTACACTTATCTTGCGAATGGACAGAGCTGTTGAAAATTTTTTGAAAATTTTCTGAGTCCCTTGACTGAGACTATTGTTAATAGATAGATATAGTTTGTTAATACTTTTTTAGAGTAGCTTAAAGGCACTGAAAGCAGAACTACAGCAGAAAATCAGTCTGCTTTATATTACATTTGAATAATTATAGAATATTTTTTGAAAATTATCAAAAAATGTTTTGTATCTGTACATACATTTTTAAAGTAAATTAATGCAAGAAATATTATATTAAAGAATAGGTTATATATATATATATATATATATATATATATATATATACATATAAAAAAATATCACTCTCAATGACTGAAAAAGATAATGAAAACTGTGAGCATTTACTATGGAATAGTGTAAAAAAAAAAAGAGTTCCTCATATCACCAGAGTGATTCAGTTGGAAAAAATAGAGACCTCGAGGTTAAAAGACCCGGGTTCAAACACTGGTTTTGGCAGGCAGTCGTTACAACTCTTTTGAGGTAGATTTTTTCAAGAAAAAGTATTTAAGTTATAGTTTCGAAAATTTATTAGCGCAGTATAAGCATATTATAACAACGGTGAACAAAGTATTTATACCATTGAGAAATTTAAAAAAAAATCTCAAAAATTCCCTCTTTTTAAAAATGTGCTTGGCAAAGTGTCTGTAGCGCTTGAAAAAATATTTTATCATCGAAATCTGTAAAATGGAAAAATGGAGGGTTCTTAGTGTCATTTTAAGTTTCAGACAATGGCCGGTGTTCAATGAATACAGTTTTGTTTTCACATTTGTACTTTAAAAATACAATCGCAAAAAATTGTACGCGCACACATCTATATTCCAGGATCTAATAGTTTATTTGTTCATTTCAATTCAAAATGTCTTCATCATTTGATCCTAATAAGCAATATTTTATATGAACAAGGCAAGTAATTATAACTGAGATATGTTTTCAAGAGAATATGTACAAGAATTCGATACAACATGTTTTCACAAACTGTGTTAAATTGGTTCTCTGATTACTTCGATATTTCGGATAAACCAGCATAAAAAAATTCTTCTTTCTTGATATCCTTTTGAAACAAAAATATGTAAACTATGCGAGATCACATTATCTAATTTTCCAAGATGAGTTATTAGTTGAACGACGTACTTGTGCTGTATATCCTTCCAAAAAGCAATGGAAAAAAACCTATGTTCTTTATTATTACTCAGTGTTTCTTTAATTCCATCTTTCCAAACCTGGCTGAAACTTCTGCGTGTAAATATAGGCTCAGCTTCTTGTAGTGAGTGACATAAGTAAAACATTACTTTAGAATCTTTATATACTTTGCAGTTTTTTAAATCAACCCAACATGAATGAAGGTTGGAAAGTCAACATCAAGTATAATAAAAAGAAAGCATCATTTGTTGGATGTGTTTGGGTGGAACTCGTCAATCCACCACCTCTGTCAGGTGCTTTCGATAGCTTTGCTCTAGAAAACAGATTGCGACTCAAACAAAAATAAACGTTCAACAAATATTTTCTTTGTTTTAGAAATGTATATACGACTGTAAGGGGAATTTTTATTGGATTTATGGTACAGGAGTGTTCGTACATGAAAGTTCAAATACCATTGAATATTTGCCTTTCATCAATGAGTAAATTAAAGGACTGTTGAGATATAAATAATTTGAGGAATTGAAATAAAAAATATAGAATTTCACGCATGAAACATATTTGAGGGTCAATTAATCCATGGACTTCCAACAGGTTCTCTGAATAATGAGATTAAAAGTTTCCAGCTATTTTTGAAATTATATATAAATTATTTGTTGGCCGATAAAATAGTTTATAACTCCTAACCAAGATACCTATCTTTGTTAACACCCCTAAAATTTTTTATGCGTTTATAAAGTATTTTTTGCCATATCTGTCTTGCACAAGCAACTTGTGAATACGAAGGTGATATGTCAAATCATTTCAATTTGAGCTGTTATGTACAGGTAGATTGTCCCGTCATGTTTACCCTTCACCCCCTCCCCCTACACTATTGTAGAAATCATGTCTCTCCTTCCAGAAATATTACTTGAAGACTTTCAAATACACAAATTTGACGTTAAGCCTTGTAAATTTGACATTATTTTTGACTGTCTCTTTTTTAATATAGGAAGTTAAAATCCTAACCTCTGCCTATCAGCGAACCAACGTCAATGTAG
The DNA here is from genome assembly GCA_907164885.2 of Dolomedes plantarius. NCBI lineage: Eukaryota > Metazoa > Arthropoda > Arachnida > Araneae > Dolomedidae > Dolomedes > Dolomedes plantarius. Next base: position 62,319,816 of record OU015494.1, on the reverse strand, counting down.
ACCTTCCTTATTAAATTATCCCATTGACAGACACAGAAATCTGTTTAATATACTCCAAGACGAGCTGGAAAGAAAAAATAGGAATAATAGTCTGTACTCAATCACATAAAAACTCACTCAAATGCTTGCTATCTTCCCTCTGACTCTTCGATCTCGAGTAACATACCAACATTTCCTTCAGCCATCTCAATAATTAGAAACATTCGTCCTCAAAATTTTAAGATTACTATTTTGGCAGAGTTAACGACATATCAGGATTTTTATATCATACAGCAAACTATTTGCTAAATTTACCAAACACACTTTTCTTTATAGTTTTTTAAATGTGATACCTTTTGAAACAATTACCTGAAAGGTTGAAACCGTTGATATTGTTCTTTTATTTTGGCCTCAGAGGCAAAAAATTGGCAAATATTTTGCAAATGAAGGCAAATTGAGATAAAAAAATTTGTAGCGAGAACAACTGACAATTCGCATCTTTAACATGGATGTCCATGATATCAGAGGTAGCATTACAAGTTGGCGGAAAGGAAGAAAATTACTATGGGAATGATTCCACCGTAATTTTCTCATTGATACGAGTTTGAATCGTGGAAAGATCTTACTGAGACTACCGCATGCTTTCAACATAAATACAGGGTGTCCCAAAACGACCGCATAAACTCTGCACAGCTAGATTCCTCGTTCGGAGTACATAAAAACTGCCCAAAGAAGCGTTCCTGTACGATCCATAGTTTACGAGAAAAATACGAAAAACAAAGTATGACGTCACTGCCGGTGCAAGAAAAAAACACTTTATTGGACATATCAACAACAATATTTGCATATATTTCCAGACGATAATGTTTAAAACGTTCGCCGCGCATATCGCGTCATGCATACGCGCGCGCCATGGAATGACGTTAAGCCGCCGTTGAACTGGTATTTAAAAGGCTGCATCTTGCAGCTACCGGTAGTCTTCGTATGGAGGCCATGTACTCCGTTCGTGACTACTGCGACATGTACTTGATGTACGGCCGATGTAATGGAAATGCCTTACGAACTGCTAGGGAGTATGCCCGTTGATATCCGTCCCTCCGTCCTCCCGATGTCAACGTCATCCGTAGGCTGGACGACAGACTGCGAAATACGGGAAGCGTCTTGCCAACAGCCAATCTTCACGACGGTAGCACAGGCGGATGCAATACTGCAGCGGGTAGAAGAGACGCCCGAGGTAAGCACACGCGCATTAGCCCGTGAGATGACTTCGAGTAAAAGTACTGTGCACAGGCTTTTACGGTCTGAGAGGCTACAAACATTTCGGTACACAACCGTGCAAGGTCTGGATCCAGATGACTTTCAGAAACGCGTGGCCTTCTGTGAATGGCTGTTGCAGCAACAGAACACAAATAATGGTTTCATTGCACATATCCTGTGGACTGATGAATCATGTTTCACTCGTGATGGGGTATTCAACCATCACAACAGCCATATATGGTCCCAGGTCAATCCGCATGCAATCCGGCCGCAGAAACATCAGGAACGTTGGTCTCTTAACGTGTGGGCCGGCATACTCGGGGATCGCCTGCTTGGAGCATATCTGTTGCCTGAACGGCTATCGGGACAGTCGTACTTGGTGTTTCTCAATGAGGTCTTAACCGAGTTTCTCGATGACATACCATAAGCGGCAATACAGGGACTTTGGTTCCAGCATGATGGGGCTCCGGCGCATTTCTGTGTTCCTGTACGTGGTTGGCTGGATATGGAATACCCCGGCCGCTGGATCGGACGTGGAGGTCCGGTTCTATGGCCGCCATGTTCGCCAGATCTTACACCGTTGGATTTTTTCCTATGGGGCCATCTCAAGGAACTGGTGTATCGAGACGTAGTGACAACACAAATGGACTTAGTTGCTCGTCTGCATGCTGCTTGTACTTCGGTGGACCCCGTGATGCTGCAACGTGTGATGACAGCCATTCCACGGCGTGCTCAATCCTGCCTCGACATGCACGGCGGACACTTTGAACATCTGCTTTAAATTGTGCAAGCTGTTGATATGTTCAATAAAGTGTTTTTTCTTGCACCGGCAGTGACGTCATACTTTGTTTTTCGTATTTTTCTCGTAAACTATGGATCGTACAGGAACGCTTCTTTGGGCAGTTTTTATGTACTCCCAACGAGGAATCTATCTAGCTGTGCAGAGTTTATGCGGTCGTTTTGGGACAACCTGTATAAATTAATAATTGAACAGGGAAGGAGGAAACAAAAGAAAATTTTCTATTTTACCACATAAAAAGATTACTATTCTCATTTGTGATTTATCCAGTGAGATAAACGCATCTAAAGTTCCAAAGGTCTCATGGAGAATTATACCAGTTAGCTCGAAACTAGTTACCAATTTCTGAAGTTTATTGTAGACATAAGACACTTTAATCGTCACCTGCCATCATCTTTGTCAGGGGCGTAGCTACCGTGGAGCAGTTGGAGCGAATTCATAGGGGCGCAAAATTTGAAAGAGTGAAATAAAAATTTGTGAAAACTTTTGTATAAAAAATTTTCGATTTTTCAGATTTTCTATAAAATATACAAAAAATAAATGAAATATTTTTAAGTAAATAAAACTATAAGAACCTTAAATATATTAGAATGTACTTGATTTATCATAATTTTGATTAAAGAAAATTTTCATTATAAATTTAACACTTTATGTACCTCTAATAAACCTATAAAAATGTATGAGGATTGTTAAGAGTGTTTAAAAGGACTACTATAGGCACTTACTTTACGTATTATAAGTTGTGTTTTACTGCAAAGAAGTTACATGTATCCGGTGAATCCCACGAGCGAACATATGAGCAAATACACTGAAGTGCCACTGAATTAGGGATAGCAAAGCCTATGCAAATTGTGTAGCTCTGCGCATCATGTATGCGCAAGTGAGGGCACTGTGGTAACTGCATATATAGCACGTACTGTGGTTGTTCTGAATTAGTTGTTGGAATTGCCAGTATGGGTAAACTGCCTGATTTAGACGCCTTCGATCGCGGACAAATCGTAGGTGCTCGACGCATGGGTCATTTAATTTCCGAAATCGTCAGACAGCTAGGATTTTCAAGGTCGACAGTGTCAAGAGTATACCAAGAATACATGGATCGTGGAAAAAAAACTAGCAATCGGGCAAACTGCAAAGGACAATTCGCCTTGACAGTGCGTGGTGAGAGACGGCTCAGGCGTATTGTACGTAGCCAGCGAAGCCAAACATTAGCTCAAATTACCACCCAGTTTAATGACGGTGCCAGTCGTACAGTCAGTAAACGGACTGTGCAACGCTCGCTTCACCGTATGGGTTTCGGGAGCCGTCGACCTACGAGAGTACCATTGCTCCATACTCACCATCGGGCTGCACGTCTTGCCTGGGCAAGAGAGCACAGAGACTGGAGTGTATAGGACTGGAAACGAGTAGCATGGAGTGATGAGTCTCGATTCCGACTATTTAACGCCGACGGGAGGCTGAGAATATGGCGTCAGGCTCATGAAGCCATGGATCCTGCATGCCTGGCTGGAACTGTACAAGGGCATGGTGGCTCAATCATGGTCTGGGGTATTTTTTCGTGGCACAGTTTGGGATCTTTGGTGTGTGTACCAACCTCCCTCAATGCAATTCGGTACGTAGAGTTGCTGGGTGATCACCTCCATCCGTTTATGCTGTTCTGTTATCCGCACGGTAATGGAGTTTTCCAGCAAGACAACTGTACCTCTCACAAGTCCCGGTTGGCTACTGGCTGGTTGGATGAGCATTCGTCTGACTTCCATGTCATGAATTGGCCACCTAGAAGTCCAGACTTAAATCCTATTGAGCATCTTTGGGATGTTTTGGAACAAGGCGTGAAAGGCCATCACACAGCACCAAAGAACCTTACTGAATTATGGACAGCTTTAGCCAATATTTGGCAAGCCATTCCCGTGGAACGTTTCCAGAAACTTGTTGAATCTATGCCTTGTCGTGTGGCAGCCGTTATAAAGGCCAGAGGAGGCCCAACTCGTTACTAGGTAGGTATCCCTAATTCAGTGCACTTCAGTGTATAACATTTGTGATTGACTTTCAATCAGAAATGTTATACTTGCAATATTAGTGCAAATCAGATGCACTAATATTGCAAAGGAACAAATGTAATTGTGTATTTGTGTTGTTATTAGCATAACTATCATAATTCATTGAATTTGAATCCCGTAAACACCACCGAAATCAATAACGTGTTTACTCGGGTGCAACGTGCACCCAAATTCGAAAATGTAATCGTAATAAATAGAAATTAAACTAAATTGTAATAACAGTTTTTAGTTTTACCTTAAACTTTTCTAGTTTTGTCAATAAAATAAGTTTTAGTTAGGAAAACGATTGAAAAAAAATAGCTGCATTCGGGCAAAAATGGAGGCAATTAAATGAAGGCTGATCCAAATATCTTACCCACAAAATATTTTTAAACTTTTTCTGTAACATAAAACTGAGAAATAGAAAAATGATGGGTTTTATTTTAAAATTTAATTTTTTTATTAGCATTTTATAGTGTAATGTTCATTTAGTATAAATGCTCATTTAAATGACTCTTGAGAGTTTTGTATTCCCGTTGGAACAACAACAAAAAAACCCTTTAAAGTTCAAATATATATATATCTTTAATTTATCAATAATCTTGTGAAATCTGTCTAAATTTTACTTTTATACTTCGAGCCGGACCAATCGTAGGCTGTGACAAGAGTCTGGTAAAAACTTTTTTTATATGGAAACTGAACATGCATAAGTACATTTTGTCAATACAGTTTATAAAATATGTAGTTAATATTAGTGGGCACCCCATACATAAAGAATTATAATTTGTTTTATTATTATATTTATATTTATTCAATTGAATTTCTTATTATTGAAATGCCTTGAATTTCAAATAAATTGTTATTAAGTAAGGTTTTAAATCGAAATAAGATTAGATAGAAAACAAATTCCGCCAGGACTCTTCCGAGAAACAAGTGGGCGCACCAATTTTACTTGCTCCAGGGCGCTGAATACGTAGATACGCCACTGATCTTTGTGCGTTATTAACTGTTGTAAGTTTAAAAGATTAAAACTTCGTTCATATTATCTATAGTTAGTACTATTGGAAGTTAACCAAGACTTCTTATAAAGCTTAGAAACGGGTTATAGCTTGGCTGTGTTATAAATATTAAAAAATACTACGAGGTATTGACTTATATGTAGCATCATTCTAATGTTAAAACCATTTTTTTTGTAACAACTCTCGCAAAAATGATGCCTCCTTTGATGAAAATTAGGAATGTGTTTTTAGATGGGGACATTTCCGTTAGTGGTCGATTAGGTGAATGGAAGAGTGTAGGCAGGTACAGTTTGTGGACGGAGTGTACTGACTCCTCTAACAAGTTGTTGCTGATTAATTTACTGTGCTCAGTTGGGTGAACTTTTGAGTAAGCATTTAAAATTGATAACGTGATCTTTTAAAGCTCTACTTGAATTAACTAAGTAGATATAAATTTATTTTTTAACTCAAGACAAGTCTTATAAATTGTTTTTTGTTTATGCTTTACCTGACTCAATGGCGTATCAGAGTCATTCACTCGGTTAGGTGCAAACCAAAAATTTAGTTTAAAAGCTACTCTTGTCTATTTAATGACAAATGGTTGATTTACTCTTTCACGAAGAATGTCTGGATAACTTCACCATTTTCTTAGGCTCTTTTTGCGCCCGCAATTTTCCCTGGATTTGAAGCAAAAGCTCATGGAGTGAGGAGTCCAAAGGCTTCTTGAAGCGGCAATGATTCCTGGTCAATGGCTGAGTAGCTAAAGCGCTGACATTTGGTATCACAGTCTGTGAGGTCGAGTCGAGACATAGATATTTGTAGTCGTTCGGAATCGGCTTTAAACTATACTTCTTGGTCTTATTAACCCTCAGTCAACCAACCAAGAAGACGACGGTTTTCTGCTCCTTTTCTTAGGCTGGGGAACTTTGGAGAATGACAAATAAACATTAGAGAAAAACCCAAACATTTAACATTTTTAGAAGAAGTCCAACTTTGCTATTTGTGGTTCGCTGAAAACTTGTATTTAGGAAGTGGTGTAGCTTCTTTTTACGGAAACTGGGTTTTTTTTGGGAGCATTGATTGGGAGCATTGACTGGGAGCATTGATTTGAATTAGAGTGCCGGTAAGTCGGGAGCACTGGTCGTGCCACCCCACATAAATCTTGTAATGCCGAATAAAGACAAAATAAGTAGGTTTATCATATTTTCTTTACATAATGGTCTTTGTAAATTTATCAAATATATTTAAGTTGCTAAATTAGTGGTCAGATCCCATTTAAACAAATTTAATGCTTAAATGGTAATAACAGTTTCCCTCTTTATTCTTTTTAAGATTTTTATTCTGAAAGCTTCCTTGAATGTTCTGAAGTTGAGGCTGTCGGAATAGAACAAAAATTAATTAGTATTGGTAAAGTAAGTTTCTCCTAAAAGAAAACCAATTAACTAAAATATAATTATTAGGTAGTGCACATATATGACATGCCTGTATCGGGTTTAATAATCAAAATCTAAGAACCTTCGAAGTTTTCAAACTTACCCAAATGGAGACAACTGACTGACTTAAAACAATAGATTTGCATATTTGTAACAACAATTTCGACAAACAAATATATATATAAACTAAGTTTATATATATATGTGTATATATAACACACACATATAGTATATATATAAACTAAGAAAATTAACAGTAAACGCTACTACACCAAAAAACTAGGCGAGTTTGTAGATAATATGATAAATGCAAATTTTCTGGAGCATCATGTAGAGGTTTTATAGTATCGAATTTTAGGTTAAGGGTTTGTCTCGTGGTATGATAATAGAGCTTAGAGTTTTAAGTTGTAATTTCCTACATAATTATGAACAAACAAAGGAGTTGCACCAACAGCATGCCTTTCTATTATTTTCAGTCTCCTATATAAACAAACGCAGGAAAAGCAAGCATATGCCAAGGTCTGATAATTACTAAAAATTCTGTACAAACTGTCTGTTTCGGAGATGTTGCAATGAAACTTTTTTCATGCTTCATGGGGCGCACGCAATAGCTCCTTTATCTGAAGATGACGAGAAAGTAAAAGAAATCTTACGCATAGGCTATTATATTTTACCGTTTATGGAGGATTCCCTTTCCTTCGCGTAAATTGTCGGATTTGACGGAGTCTTAAAGAGGAAGAGAACAGAGTGTCTGAGTGAACTGACGCGTGCATCTGTGTTGCCTGTCAGACTGAGGCCGTTATCCAATTATTAATGACGGAGTATTGTGTGCCAATGTGCGTACGCACGTAGGAGTATACATATGTATATATATATATATATATATATATATATATATATATATATATATATATATATATATATATATATATATATATATATATATATATATATATATATATATATTTGTATATATATATATATATATATATATATATATATATATATATATACTTACTCATCACATATACAAATGATGCACGTTATTATTATGTTTACGTACGCACATGTTATACGCATTCCTCTTCGGTGAATACTTTATTTTTATGTGTACATTTAAACATGAGCGTAAATGATGAACACACTATTCGTTGACAGTGTTTGTTATGTAAAATACTGATATTGATAATCTTTAATGTTTCATCGATAACAACAACAAAAAAGACGAAAAAGGCAAACAACTTTTCATTCAAAGGTAGCTTGAATGGAATTAACAGGTTTTCTGAATTAATAAGGAACCATCCCCCCTTTCCCCCATTTACCATTTAATGAGACAACGTACTCCAACTATTTTAATGTGTACCATTAAAGGCATTTCTCAGCTACGGTCATAAAATCTGCTAAAGCTGAAGGAAGAAAATGAATCAGTGTTAGCTTTTTCAGCTGGCAGAGAAACGTGTTCTTCCCCGGTCCTCAAATCATGTCACGCAATTCTCTCAGTTCGCCCGGAGCATCCATGTAGTGAATCAAAGAATCTGCTTCGGACTTCAACCACGCGTTTTTATATATTTTTTTCATGTAGTTATCATTGTGATATAATTATCAGTTTGCTCTTCATAGAAAAACGAAGAAAAAAAAGAGGTCGAAGATTCTTATACCCGGCCACTGTTATTAAAAAACCAGTATCAATAAACTGCCGTATATCTGCTTAGGCTTTGAGACCAGTAAAGAGTTTTTGAGTGATTTCCTTTTACAGCCCACAGAAATTTGTTTTATTTTTTTACTATCAAATTAATTCTGTCGATAAAAATAGTTATCGAATAAATGCTCAATATTAAACATGAAGTATTTTATTACAGCTTAATTAATTGCGTATCTTTTACGATAAATTTCTGTCATCAAGGTTTCCATGATTAGTTTCATATTATACCAGTATAAATGGGAATTTAGTAGATGGGATAAGGGTTTTTGAAAGAGATTGCATTTTGGTCTAGGGCAAAATGGCAACTGTGAAATACTTTGCAAAACATAAATTCGTAAGCTATTCAACTAATTGCTTGATGGGATAAGGGTTTTTGAAAGAGATTGCATTTCGGGCTAGGGCAAAATGGCAATTGGGAAATACTTTGCAAAACATAAATTCGTACGCTATTCAACTGATTGCTAGATGGGATAAGGGTTTTTAAAAGAGATTGCATTTCGGGCTAGGGCAAAATGGCAACTGGGAAATACTTTGCAAAACATAAATTCGTAAGCTATTCAACTTAATTATTAGACTTGTAAAAAGCATAATATGCCTGATAACACAAAACTTTTAATGATCATGGCTTTTTTAATACATAATAACGTAATATATAATATATAATCATATTAAACCAAACACACAGATATATAATGTGTATATTTGCAAGTATGTAATGGCTAAACTATTCCAAATCTGTTAAAAAGTATTAACCTAATGTTTTAAAGTAACTGCGCAATTAACACTCTCGTAAAGGAGGTGGTCGCTTCTGAACTAACAGATCATACCTTAAGTACACGACGACAGCGTTTATAACCGATGAGATAAGTTTGTTCTGAGACCGAATAGACTTAAAAGCAGACAGCAGCAATCAGAACTTGTAAAAGTGGGCGAGTGACGTAAAAGGTTCATTTTGCCGGATATCCTCTGTACTGTAAATGTGCAGTCCATTGTGTCTTGATTGACTTGTTTCCGTCCTAAGTCCTTAATAATTGTTCGTGTTGAATTCTTGGACTAATTTCTGCTCCTACTGACTCCCTCTTGAACCTTATACGCTCACGAACCAACAAGAAAGACTGCTAGAATCCCAGACTCATAAATAGAGATTCGTTAGTGTTAAGATTCTGCGATTTTTATATTTCTTTGAATTGAATTAAAATCTTTATTCACCTTAGAAGTATTTTATGTTGAAAGTTTTTTTTTCTGAATTCTTAAGGGGCTTATGGTTAATAAGGAAAATAGATAACGTATTGGTCCACACATCCTTTTTAATAATGTGCTTCTAGAAATTCAAAGACATTTTATGTAATTCTTTTACATTGGTAAAGGCTGTTCAAAAATTTTCCCGACCAAGACAAACTTTTGGGATAATCATCTAGATAGTTTAATATTTTGAGATAAAATTTTCTAAGGTCGTAAATCTCACACATGATTTTTTATTCACCAAAAATGTTACTATATTCATCGAATTAATTTTATTTCCAGAATAACGTACCTTCAAATAATAATTGCGTAACGTTCCATAACGCATCTCTTAAATTAAACTGTAGAACAAGGATTTCCTTTTGAGTTGAAATTCAAGGTATGATATAATTAATACACTTTAAATTTATTTAATTTTAACTAGTGAAAAAAAATAATTTTTTAATATAAAATTATTTTATTTTATTCTCAACCTTCAAATTTTGTGTACTTTGAAAAATCTACTAATTTATAAATGTTCTAAAATTTAAGTCGCATTTCTTCGGTATATGACTCCACCACAATTTTCAGTTATCAAATAACTACATCATTTGATACTTACGGTGGAGAGTAAACAAATATAAGATGAAAGCTTATTAAAATAATTATAAGTAAATGTTTATGATTACTGGGGGTTCAAGAGACTTTTACTTCAATTAAATCTGTAATTATTTGTTTTCACATGTCTTGTAGACTCTGCAATTTACGCCTTTAATTTAAGGTAATATCATTTTTTTTACCCTGGAGAAAGTAAAACTTTTCATTTACTTTGAACTACTATTCATCGCGATATTTACATTTAATAAATTCATTGAATTTTTTAAAAACTTTTTCATCCAGTATTAAAAGGAGACAAATGAGCACTAAGAAGGACAAGATATTATAAATGTTACAACGTAGTTACTTTCAGGTACTCAAGAATTATATACGTGGCTGATGATGCGACGTTAATATGGGTGAAGCAATGATTAATAATACATCCTCTAATGTATTATTTTCTTTTGCGAGAGAGACCTCTAAATGTTCAAGGTTTCTAAGTGTTTGGACTGAACATGCCTAAATCCTCCATTATACAACGAGTCGGTGTCCTTAGACCTAGACCTTGAGTTATTCATCCCTAGTATACAAACTGCAATTAAGCTATATTTCAGCTATTAGCCACTTTTTTATACAGCATAACTTGTATGAGATTTTTTTTATGTCTAAGAAAAATGGCTCATTCAAGGGGAATAATAAAATTGGAGATTAACATTTTACGGAAAAAATGCCGGACATGCATATAACTGATAACTTGTTTAAAATTTTTAATATTATTAAGTATTTTATATCAAAGTGATTAATGTAAATATACTTCTTTTTTATTCATAGAATTTTTGTTTTTATACACGTAGGTACTTTGTAGGATTTCGAGTTAGTTCTTTTCTAAATGCTAGCGGTAACTTCATAACGAATACAGAAATAACACCTGCATTCGGTGTTTACAAGGAGTCGTAACACGTGATTGCATCATTTGTTAAACATTTGAATGCTTGCCAACCAATAATTAATATGACATTGTGGGACTAAATATGCATTAAGCTATATTTAAAATTCCTGAAGGACGAGGAATGAAATATTACTCATGTTACATTGTGTCAAGCTGTTCATAAATCAAAATCCAAATATTTTTCTAGGTTGCGAAACTAAAATGTTTTTCAAACTGGAGTTTTTTGTTAACTCCGGCAAATTTACACCACCTATTCTATGATCGAAAACGATGAATGCATATACATGTTAAAAAAATGAGAACAGCTTTTTGGTTATAGATTTTCTCTGTATACAATCACGTTTCATTTCTTAATATAAATGTATACTAAGATTTTCAACAAAATGTAACACTAGAATTTTTGAGAAGCTTGAAGATTGCTTGGGGGATTATTTTATTATTTATACAAATTTTATTTATAGAAGTTTTCGAAATACTTTTTGTCTTCCAATCCTTTCAAAAGATTCTTTTTTTAAACGGTCGAATCAACGTGGTAAATCTCAATGAAACGCCTTTATTTTCGAGTTTAAATTTAGTATTTCCTTCACATTTTTAATTCCTCAAACTTAGATTTTTTTTCATATATTTTAATAATTATATAACGTCAGTTATAACGATATGTGTATACCTGCAGTTTGAACTTTACCATAGCATCGCAAATTTAAGCTACGGTTTATAGCTCAGTTCTTTAGAATTTGTTTGTTATAAAATTTAGACAAAAATCTAGTAAAGGATAATGCAGCTTTTCAAGAAGTAGTTCTCTAGCATCATTGTTTGAAAAATATATCAATTTTAATTTTATTTTTTTATACTGCAATTTTCTGTTTTGTACTTCAGATATAATGAGCCACTGGTACGGATCTATGTAACCTTTTTGAATCGGCAATAAACTGTAGGTCTAATTAGCCATTTGTAAGGTATACATAAGATTCGATTCACAAGAATCGAACTTTTGAGTGAATGAATTAAAGAAGCTGCTTGAGATATACTAATTTCGGCATACGCGCTTGGTATAAATACCAAGCAGCTTCTTTAATTCATTCACTCAAAAGTTCGATTTTTGTGAATCGAATCTTATGTATACCTTACACATTGCGTAGCAAAAGATGACTATAACTCTCTCAGGTGTAACCAAAGAATTAACCAAGCAAATATAATGAATACAACAGACGAATGAGTCTATGTGTATGTATCTCTGTGTCATCTATATGTATACGAGCATCTACATGTATGCACGTCTGTGTGATTATATGGATTCTTGCATCCAAATATACGTATCTCCACGTGCATCAGTATACATTTCTTCTATATTAAGCAGAAATTTAATATCATATATTACGAGATAAAGATGGTTAATATTCTTTGAAATCCCCTGATAAGTCTTAGAAAGAAACTCTCTTTATATCTCCAAGCAGAATCCCTTTATTTTATCTATTAAACGAAGCTCGGAACATTTCTTGTAACTATCAGACGGATATTTCAGTTTTGTTTTTATTATAATGTAACTGACCTTGCGAGTTCCTTTCTCTCGCCTCTCTTTCCGTCAAGTTTAGGGATGTGACCTTGACAACATTCAAAGCCTCGAAAAGGAATAATAAACTTGCACAATGAGGAAGAATGAGATTCACCATCCATTCGTATTTAGTAAACAGATTAAACCAAGAAAGCTCTTATTTGTATTTAAACAGTGATTCAGACAGAGTGCCGTGAGATTCTTGAAATGTGCCTCCACTGCGAATACCCGTACATAAGCGAAGTCAAGAGTTCTTACGTTGTTCTACAAATCGACGAAACAATTGATAATACGGGAAAAGCACACTAAGAGCATTCGTTCAATTCATTCTCGAAAATTATATAATTAACCAATATTTAGGTTGTCGTGAATCATCTGATTTCACAACAGGAGAACATATTTTCGATGAAATTATTCGTATTTACAAGAAATTTAAATTTCGTGGAATTTGTGCATTGGTATTTGCACAGACTGTGCTATGACTGGATCGGCTATGACTGGATCTATAAAAGGATATGTAGCACATGTAAGGGAACATAATGTAGATATATTTGTTACCCACTTTTTTTAAAATCGGGAAACACTCATTACAAAACAATTACCATCAGAATTGAAAATAGTACTGGAACAATGTGTTAAAATGATAAATTCTATAAAATCAAGACCATTAGAAAGTCGCCTATTTATCCAATTGTACCAGGCTATGGGGTCTAAATACGAATCGTTGTTACTGCACACGGAAGTTAAGTGGTTGTCCAGAGGGAAAGTTTTATCTCGCGTGCTTCAATTAAAAAACGAGATAATGATACTTTTTGAACAAGATAATAATGATTTTGTTGGTTTTTTGAATGGAAAAAGGCGCTAGCTTGTGCTGGCTTGCTTTTCCCATTCAAAATTGGGCTAGCTTGCTTATCTGATATTTTTGTTACATTTAATAACATAAATACAAGTATGCAAGGACCGAAAGAAAATATTTTAAACTCAACCGATAAATTGCTGGGATTTAAAAAAAAAACTTTATGGAAGAATGAAGCACAAAAAGGTAACTTAGAAAATTTTGAATCAGTTCCAAAAGTCTGTTACAAAATTATTCATAAAATAGTTATTGATCATTTGTCAATACTAGAGCAAAGAATTGTTCATTACTTTCCAAATTTAAAAATAAAAAAATTTGATTGGATTCGAAATCCATTTGTGATAAACGATACGTCAGTGTATGAATTAACTTTGCAAGGAGATCAAGAACTAATTTCGGTGTGTAATAACCGAGATTTAATTTCAAACATTCAGAAGAATCAATTAATTAGTTCTAGATTAATCTTAGACACAATTATTCGACAATATCACAAAAAGCTTTAAGTTATTACAATTTTCCACATCTTATTTCTGCAAATTCGGATTTTCGGCTTTCAACTGTACATAAAAACGAAATAAAGATCCAGACTTTTAAATCTGAATAACGAAATGAGAGTATAATAATCATTTTTACGCTAAAATATAGATGAAGTTATCAAAAACAACAAGCTGAAATTTCGCCCAAAATGTAATTTAAACATAAGTGTAAGTAAAATGAACATTATGTTTACTTTGTAATGCAATTTAATTTTATAATTCAATGAATATTATTTCATATGCTATTTTTACAAAATATATTATAGGTTTATGAATCAATTATCCAAGTAAGATTCTTTTAAATTTATCTTATTGTTAGTGTGCCGCTAAATTTTTAAATTATTAAAAGTGTACCATGACGAAAAAAGGTTTAGAATCACTGATTTAAAAGTTACATTGAATATATTCAATGGAGCTTTAGTGCGTGTTTTTGATTGTAAAATATTGTGTTTCAAAGACTAATGGAATCGTAGACATAAATTTCCTTTTCAATATTTAAGTATATTTCGATATTAAAAACCTATAATTTAATTAAAGAGAAAGTTGAATAAAGAGAGAGATATTTTGTCGCGACGTGACAAACCATGTGATTTACGACTGCGCAATATTCGGCTATCATACAATCGCCGGCAATCATAACATACTGGAGATCTGCATAGGTCAATACAAAGCCCGAAGCCAGTGTTCAAGACCAATTTGGGCACCGGCTCTATTTTTCCTCGTATTCCGATGCTGTCAGCCTCAACAATTTAAAGTACTGAAAAAAAGTTTTGTGATCTCCTTAGATAATTATATATGTGAAAGGAGCACATTGTATTGTCTGGAGTACAATTAAAAGCACACTGTAATGTTAAGTTGAGCTGTTAATACAAATCTCTCCTTTTTAAAAATGGGCCAACTGCTGAAATATTCATTAGTAAAGCAAGATATATGAATGTTCATGATGCAGCTCTAATTAGAAAATCCACGGACAACATCCCTTCCTCAGGCATAAGGCATTCAAAGGGCGTTGCCCCGAATAATAAAAAAAAAATAACATGCACTATTCAAAGTAACCCCAAGAGGTCATAAGAGCAAAATTTTCTGACTTAATATTAGGTAAAAGTTGTTAATCTTATAAAAATTTTGAGAGAAGCTGAAATAACTCAAAAATTAATCAGGTACCCCCTTCCCTTGTTTTTAAAGATGTTTCTGCGAGGTAATTTTAGAAATGGGTCTACACCGCGAATAACGAGAACCACAGGTTGGAGAACTACATAACCTGTATAGATAATTATATATGTTATTGCTTTGTTACAAATAAAATTGACCTAATGAAAGAAAATTAGGATGTCTGCAGTCACCAATCGCAGTTGGCGAATAATTAGAATATAAACGTATTTCATTCAGAGAAATTATTGTGCAAATTAAAAGAATTACTATTGGACTTGATTTTAACGAGGTTCTAATTTCATTTTAGCTAACCTAGCCAATAAAACTTAGTTCTAGAATTTAAGCTTTTATGCCATTCGAATGATTTAAATTTTCAGACTTTTAATCATAAACTTTGAGGTTTTTGTATTACTTCCTCATATAGGGGACTCTGAAATTTCTAATCAGAGATTTTGTTTCCTTATCTTATTAATATAATTTCGAATTCGAATGAAAGAATCAAGTAACATAAAATATATATGTAATAAAAATTAAGGATGATAACTATTTTTTACCTAATTAATTTTTTTATTAGACCAGGGAGCATTAGGTGTGATTGTTTTCATGTCTAATTCAGCCTTCACTATATGAATTAGCTCGAAACTAGTTGCTATTCTTAACTTTTAATTGTGGATTTTTACCGGATATTTGTAGATTAAAAGAAACATTTTTGAAGTCAATTTCTAAGAGGTTCTAGTTTCACTGTACTTAAATTTACATATAAACTTTAGTTCTGAAATATATGCTTTTACTTCTACAGAGTACTTTATTTTTTACCTTTTGATAACAAACTTTGTGACTTTTGCATTAATTTCCTGAGTCAGATCAGGCATTTCCCACCCTCCTCTTAAATACATAATTTAGAATACGAGTGAAATGAATCATGTAGATAAGTTAAATATATCTTTCCAATACGCTAAACTGACGATGCTAAAGAAAAATATTGCAGCTATATGTGAGATATAAAATATACTAGATCTTATAAAATCAAGCTTATACATGATAAAGTTTCTTATAAGAAATGTATATGTATACGTTAATATGTTTGTGTCTAATCAACTTGCCAGGTGTATCAACACCCTAGTTTTGCCGTCTCTTCAGCTTACCATCGAATATGCTATTTCCTTCTTTCTGCAAAAGAGGAAAAAAAAATCTGCATTCCAGTTGCTCCTTAGCAGCTGGTAATACTGATAGTTATACAGCAAAAGAGAATACGTGTGCATAATTTTTATGTTCTATCATTTATAATGATCCTGTTGGCTGCCATATCTATAAGTAAAATATTTCTAGTAGAAATGTCACAATTCAATGGTTTATAACAGGGGTGGCCAACTTTTTTAAGTCAACGATCGACTTTTTCATGAATTGTTTATTCGGCGATCGACTAGTTGCTATTTTTATAAAAATGAGCATCTCTATATAACTATTATAATCTATAATTTTTCAAAAAATTATGGCTCGCGATCGACCAAAATCATGTCGAAAATCGACCGGTCGATCGCGATCCACTTGTTGGCCACTCCTGGTTTATAATATCTCATTAAATGTATATTTTGAAATAGTTTTTTCATCACTTCATTTCGCAGCATCAATGGTTTTTTTCCAGAAAATTGCGAGAACGTTTTCTCAAAAATAAACGCATCAAAAACACTTTAAGATTTCACTTAAATTTTATTTGAAATTTAAATAGTTTTCTGTTAGTTCTGTTATATTATTTTTATAGGCTTTTTTTAATTTTCAAGTGTTTTTTTGGGGTCGTATAAATATTTAGATTTTAAGAGTAAATATTACTTTAGTAATTCTAAGTTAATATTTATTTAGTAATTCTAAGTTATTACTAAATATTAATATAGCTACTATTTAAGAGTAATTAGTTATTACTGTTAATTTATTAGTTATTACTAAATATTATAACTAGTATTTAAGAGTAACTAGTTATAACTCTTAAATATTAGTTAATATTCTAAGAGTAAATAGGAGGATGCATGCCGTCCAGAAATCTAGAAAATGGTTTATTTTCTTTGAACTTTACTTTTCTAAGTACTAATTAAGTTTATGTATGACTGTTGTAAGGTATACATAAGATTCGATTCACAAGAATCGAACTTTTGAGTGAATGAATTAAAGAAGCTGCTTGAGATATGCTAATTTCAGCATACACGCTTGGTATAAACACCAAGCAGCTTGATTAATACAGAGGGTTGAAAAAGGTTTGTTAAGGTTGATAGATAAGCGATAGGGAGCTACGAGGTATGCAGCTCCAGTACTATCCTGCGCTAGTGCTTAGGGGGCCCAAAGTTTACCTGGCAGAATTGCTGGTTGACTTACTGTTCGTGAGTATTGAAAAATATATTGTTCTTGAAAGCTGTATTTATATATCTGTACAAGTAGTACGTATGAATCTTGTTGTTAAAATCAAAGCCTACATGTGCAAGAATATTCAATAAACATTGTTTCATGTATAAACTGTGTTTGTATCAAATTCATTTAGAGTGTCACTTCAAATTATATACACCCAAGTCTGGGTAGAAGTGAAATATTCTCTATACTGGCGCCCGAAAGTTTATATATACCCTGGTTGTTCTCGTTACATTTATAACGAACAACATGTTTGAAGTTTGAACTTTATACTGTGGTATACTCTGATATTGAAATTGTGAAAGTATCTTGTTATTATACTGATATACTATTTGAAAATGAGTGCTGTAGAACAAAACCCTGCTGGAAATTTTCCTCGGGTAATTATGGTTCAGCATTTTGCGCCATTCGAAGCCACCTTCAATGGCAGCCCCTCAAGCCAATTCCTAAAGAAAATTGAGCATTACTTTCAGCAACAATGCACCCCAGAGGGGGATAAACTTAAAATTGCTCTAGCCGCTTTAAGAGGTAGTGCATATCAGTGGTACACGTGTATGCAAAGCAGTAATCTGATTTTTGACTATTTGTCATTCAAGCAACAGTTTCTTAGCGTTTTTCCAAAGACCTTTCATCAAAGTCAAATAGAAGCGGAAATTTATTCGCTAAGGTCAGTCTGCGTTAGATTTTGCTATGGAAAAGATTTCCAAGTGTGAGGAATATCTAGAAGGGGTGACGGAAGCGGTAATCTTAAAAATAGTTATCCAACGTTTGAAGCCAAGTGATCAAGAATTTTTAGACGATCAAAATATTACAAGCAAGGTTGCCCTCCTTCAAGCTTTAGCTAAACATGACAATAGGCATTTCTTCGCTACCCCTTACCCCCACTCAGGTATAAGAAGTTTTATTCACCCCCGCCAAAATTTTTCGCGAGTTTCAAACCAACAGCGAAACCAGTATCGCAGGCAAAATAATAGAAGCTCACGGCGTTACAATGAAATTAGTGCACTTAAAGTAAATAATATGCAAGCACCTTACGTGCACTGGCAAGTTGTTTCACATGATATGGTTCAACCTGTTGAAACTGTGTGGTCAAATGTATTAACTTGTCCGAGCAGTAATCATTATTTTGAGAATAGTGAAAGTCGGGGTATTTTTGTGGCTTATAATGAAAGTGAGCCTAGCTGGAATAATGCGGTAATTCCAGTGCAATTTCCTGAAAGTAGTGCTGATACTAATGCTAGTGGTTTAGAAAATAAATCCTCTCATACTTCTATTAATGCTAAACCTGATATTATTAATGCTATACTTGATATTTTAGATGATATTCACACATCTGTTAATGAAGGAAATTTAGTAGATGACGAAGTATGCGTTATGGAAGTTAGTGAATACTTATTAGTTGACGACAATAAAAATTCTTTAAACGATATTAGGAACTCGCTAGGTAATGATGATATTATTTCAAGTTCCCAGCCGAATTGGGATTGTGTAGGCCAGGTTGATAATACTGTTTTAAATAAAGTACATGAAAACCAGACTGAGAACCAGGATGAAAAGTTGACACAGAGTTATACTGTAAGTAGTTTAGCTGATGCTTCAGAAGTTATAGACGTAGTCTGCATTAAAACGCACGAGTACAAAAAGCTTAATCTTCCTAAAACTGAAGCAGTGTTAAAGAATTTAAATGATAACGATTCTGATGTCGCAAGTTTCAAAGAGACATTTTTGTCAAAAGAGGATAAAACTAAGGTTTCAGGTTTCCGTGTTTCGGCCACGTTTACCAGAGTTTGTATTTATTTTTTCCTCTTAATATATTTCAATGAAATTCATTAACAATACAATATTTGCTCCGCTTGACACTTCCTATAAAAATGCATTTTTGGTATAAAAATTGTAGCTAGCGTAGAATTTTTGTTAAAAAAAAATAAATAAATAAAAAATAAAAATAAAAACTCTTTGCTACAAAATATGTTTATAAGGCTTTTATGCGTATTTCTTCTCAAGCGTTAAATTTTTCCTCCAAGAATTGATAAAAAACGAGAAAAACGCCTTCAGGTTCCAGCATTAAAACTGCTAATACTGAAGTAATTAAGGCGGTAAACAAGAAGTCGTATAAGCACAAATACGAAAAACAGAGTCAGGTTGTTGAGAAACATGACACAAGCAGCGAACTAAATTGTAACAGTATCATAAAGGGCGAGAAAAAGCCAGTAACTAAACACGTTGGTGCGGTGTATAAGTTTGAAAAAATAGAATCTGCATTAAAATCTAATGCCTATACTCTAAAAAGTACGGAGAAAAGTAAAGTGTGCACTACAAAACTTCCATCAAAGGATGAACGTGGCATACATAAGGTACACAAGGTTATCAAAATGAAGAATTACAGTTTTAAAGCTCCTTTGCATAAGTACAGGAAACGCAAGATATCAGCCGCCCAGCAAGGTTGGCATCCTCCCAAGAGACCTCCTGTCCATCGTCAAGCCGGACCAGCGCCTCAGGACCAACGCCCTGCTGCACGAAGGATGCCCACACGGTCAACGAACCCCTTTACTAGGACTGCGACCATCAAGAGAGGTTCCACGGAATGGACAGACTGGTGCAGGGAAGTTGCCGCTTTCATGAACAAGTCTTGTATCAATTCTCTTATTCTAACTCCCACCCTTTAATAAAACCGAACCAAATTGGTCTGAAGTTCCCCATTGTATATACTGTGTAAACATTTTGAGGGGAAGGGGTGAGCCACTGAAAAAAAACGGCATACTGTTGTTTTATAAATTTTTGAAGGGGACCTGTAGGGAATAGAAAAAAATGCATACTGCATAATATAATAATTAACCACTAATGTACTAACTTCACAAAACATAACACATGTGCATTATGAATTAAGGGAGAGCATCTACAAACAGTCAAGAAATGTCATGCTGTGCAATTGTGTTGACACTTTTAACTAAAATAGATCTTCTAGGGCGCAGTTGGCAAGCCCAGTATCCGCAACTCTGCAAATCCACTGTTTGATGGTGTCACCTGGACCCTTCGGGGTTAGTTTTGTAAAATGGGAGTGGCGTTTTTCCCCCCACACAACGTGTGGAAGGTTTTTTTTTGGCTTTGCCACCCATTATGTAAAAAGTCAGACCAGCACGCGTTTTCAATTAGTTAACTGAAGCCGTTCATACCTCAGTTACCTAATTTTTTTTTCGAGGGAGGCCAGTGTAAGGTATACATCACATTCGATTCACAAGAATCGAACTTTTGAGTGAATGAATTAAAGAAGCTGCTTGAGATATGCTAATTTCGGCATACGCGCTTGGTATAAATACCAAGCAGCTTGATTAATACTGAGGGTTGAAAAAGGTTTGTTAAGGTTGATAGATAAGCGATAGGGAGCTACGAGGTATGCAGCTCCAGTACTGTCCTGCGCTAGTGCTTAGGGGGCCCAAAGTTTACGTGGCAGAATTGCTGGTTCACTTACTGTTCGTGAGTATTGAAAAATATATTGTTCTTGAAAGCTGTATTTATATATCTGTACAAGTAGTACGTATGAATCTTGTTGTTAAAAGCAAAGCCTACATGTGCAAGAATATTCAATAAACATTATTTCATGTATAAACTGTTGTTCCGACTAGAACTATTTGAATCCTCTTTCGGAATCACGTCACTTGTGACGCGAAGCTGTTCAGCTCGCATGCGCTAGTTATGTAACTTTTTCTTTCTCTTTTATGTAGAGCAGATTAGATTTAGATCTCGAATAGATAACATGTGCTTTAACTTTTTATTAAATTTCATTCTTAATTTTCTCAGCATAGAATTTCTTTTGAGTGTATTCTTGATTTAGATTATAGATAAACTGAACCACGCATTTAAATAGATTTAGAAAGAGATTTAGATTAAGTGATTTTAGAAACCTACCACTGAAAGCCGTTCAACTGTGTTTGTATCAAATTCATTTAGAGTGCCACATCAAATTATATACACCCAAGTCTGGGTAGAAGTGAGCTATTTCTCTATACTGTTACACAAGGATCGTTTTCCTATCACAAACATTCATAACGAGGATTTTTTAAATAGCATATAATTTCCCCTGTTTTTAACTTGAGTAACCGCAACAATTTAAATGTGCTTGCGTTCATCCACGGAGCTAAGCTATAGCTCACTTTCTGCGCGAACAACTATTTTTAATCCTAAGTTGTAAAGTGTCGCCGTATCTCAACGTATTAGTTGTTATGTTTCTCTGCATCTCAGCAATCTTTTTTCCTTTTTAGCCATATTGTAAAAGGTGGAGTGTTATCTTGGTGACTTTAACTTTATTGTAAGGTAAATAAGACGCACTTTTCTTAAGACTGTCATCCATAATACTCCCTTAATTATATAAGCCCAGTATATCTTGAAGTAATTGAAAATGAACAATGTAGTAATATATAATCAATATTTATGTAATAAACTGAATCAAATTATCTAAAATTGAATGCTGTATTTTTAAACATGGATAAATTTTTCTTTATTGTCATTACACTCTTACCAAGGAAAGGTTACATGAAATATTCTGTTTGAAAAAAAGGTGCATTTTATGTCTACATTAATTTTAAATCCCGTCATTTGAATGCAGTGCCTTCTTGTAATTTATGCAGTTTCATTTATTATAAGCCATAAAGTTGTTTTTTGTCTGCAAAAAGCACACCGTAGACACGATACGAAATTTCTTGACTAACTTGAGAATATTTTAATTCGGTTTGTCTGGTTCGGTTTGTCACAGAACACAATGTGTTCTGTGTTTTGAAATATTTACAATTATTATCGCAATAAGTTCTTATAGGGAATTTCTGTGGGTGAAAAAATACCCAATTCTTGTCCTTAATGTTAGAAAGTTTGGATTTTTTGCAAAGAGCAATTTAAATGAAAAACACTTTTTTTGGAAAATGATCCAAGCAATTCAATCCTAAACTGAAAATAAGATTTAATACTTTTTTTTTATCTTAAAGTACGCTCTCACAGTACACTAACTTTTTTTTTAACTTTACTTTTCTAAGAATGAATTAAGTTTATGCATGACTATTACACGAGGTTCATTTTCGTATCACATACATTCATTACGAGGATTTTTTAAGTAGCACATAATTTTCTCTGTTTTTTAACTTGAGTAACCGCAACAATTTAAATGGCCTGGCGTTCATCAAATGCAAGGTGATATTTTACAACGTTTTCTTTGCACCTCTTGGAATGGTAATACTTGATAATTCATTCTAACATTTTCGCCCAGGAGCATTCATACATTTATTTACTTTTGCCAATAGGTTGTCTCCTTAAAATCCAAAAAGAATCAGCGTTTCACGTACCGAGTTTATGTCAATGATATCTACAATAAAAAGTTTTAATGCAACTAGTTTCAAACTAATTGAAATAGCTCTTCATCAGGCCGGAGAACCTTAGCTGTCTTTATTGATTTTTGTCCTTGAACAGTATTAATTGATCCAAGCTAGTACCCATTCTCCATTTTCACTGAGAATTTTAAGAAACTGTATTTTCTTGTTTTGTATATTCGACAAGTTTCGTGTAATCAATGTTTTAATGAGACTTTTTCCTCTGAGAATTCTTCGAAAATCTCTATGAAAGCAAGGCTCAAAACTTGGTTATTTTCGAACTGGTTAATGCGATAACTTTTAAGCGGAAGAATGTTATTTTTGTGTTGAGGCTAAATGGAACAATGAAAGATGAACAAAACTGGTAGTTTTGAAATTGCATGCAACCGAATTTAAAGCACAAAATAGGTCATATAAATTTTCATCATTCTAAATCCTGAATGATCTTTACGACTTGATATCGAGCGCTAAATACAAATCTCTCCCAATTAAATCCTGTAACTGGACACCTAATGGTAATAGATTGCGTTTTAAACAAAAATATTGAGTACACTTAGTCAAGAGAAATAATTTAAAACTAGGCGAATTAGATAAGACATGTTTGCACGTGTCGTCAACTCTGGAAGATAAAAAATGTTGACTCTACACATAGCTTCTAAGAATAATTTCAAAAAGTGCTAGTTTTAAAAGTTCAATATTGACTTAAGTTTACTTGTGGACATCACTATACTTCAAATATCAGTTGGTTTTTCTGTTAAGGTAAATAATGGGAAGGAAAATCCTTTTTTGAAGACTGGATAAATTACTGCCCAGTTAAGGTTTTTGATATGGTTTCCGGTTACTTGTTTAGAAAATGATTCCATTGAAGCATGAATGATGAATGTATTTTCTGTTAAAAAGCACTGGGTAGTAACTGTTTTGGCTTTTAATAATGAATATTGATAATAGAGCTGATACGATTATCGCTTACCAGCGTCATTGATTGCTAATAGGCTCTGGTTGTTGATTCCTCTAATTGTTTTGAAACTCTTCTCTTTCTTTAACTTTTTATAAAATTTATCATGAATGACCTTTCCGATAAAAAAATGATAAATTAGTTATGAAAGTATTTTAAAACATCCATTACAAATTGTTGTTCACTCTCCTTGTACAAATTAATAAACAAACAACTCTTGACTTTTGTTTGAAGTCAAGTTTTGTACTACATATTTTGTTGAATAACTGATATAATTTATTTTGCAAGTTACAAATATAATCCGTCCTGACCCCGTAGGCATGCTGCGAGAAATAAACTGAAGAGTACCTCTGTGTGCAATCCTGAACACACAGCCGAGGGTCCACCTGTTCGTGAAAAATTTAGGACTTAGAGGCCGTGTCAAGCAGTACATACTACCGACTTTTGCTGTTCCCCCATCCCCAATTTATTTTGTAAATAAAACATGAGTAAATTTCGAACATTTGATTAGCATCTCGAAGATTTTGTTAAAATACTTGAATGGATTTTGAAGATCAATTTAAAATTTTCATTTCTACTCATTTGAATACAAACTGAAAATAGATTATTAAAATAAACCGACTCATTTTTTTGTGTAAATGGTATAGTTTTCCCCTAATGTCGAGTTTTAAATTATGGTCTACGAGAAAAATCCATGGTTTCATTTTTGTTAGTACTTAGGTTATAAATATGATTTAAAACTTGTTATTCGTTAAATATTACAATAAATACAGCAATTTTTTTTTCTCGTCGCTGATCACCTAGAAAGTGTAATTAAGTCTCTGTTGGTGAATATTTTAGTTTTAAAGAGAAAGATTGCAATTGTTAAAATTATATATCTATATATAATGTAATGTCTAATACAACATGTGTGCATATATGCATGTCTGTGAGCGAGAGAGTTTGTTATTTCTCATAAACAAAGCAGACTTGACAACACCAGATTTAGATTTGTGAGCTTTTATCCTTTGAAAAAAACAGAATATTCACTCTTTTGAAATATTTTGATTATTTATTTGATATGAAATCGGAGAGGAATACGAACTTGAGATCTTTATACAGAATAGAATCAAATGCATTTATGTATAACTTTATGGTCATGTATATATTTATATGCATCACCTTACTTCTAACAACTTACCAACTTCCATTTTTGTCACGCTCGCACAAAATCTCCCCTTTCCCTTTGTTGGTGACCTATTTGTTGCTTTCTTAGGTTTCTACAAAAGCAAAGGTCATTTGCATTGTATTTTGAAACTTTCTCGTATACTACCTTGTTTGTCATAAAAGATGAATACGTTCAAGGTGATATCTTTTGTGTTGCCCCTAAGTATCTGACTTATTTTTATCACGCGCTAAAGATTTTCTATGTTTCCATTTACCTAAATTAATGTTTCATTTTAGTGAAAAGCAATGCATGCTCCCATATATATATATATCTAGTTAAAATAAACAATCTTAAATGTCCTTGTGTCTCATTCTGCATATGTAGTCTAAGACTACTTAACGCATAAAATGGAGGCTGCATTTCAAAATAAATATTATTTTGGTTTACAATACGGATGTCATATATTCGTTACAGGCAGTATAAAAAAATCACTAATATTTGAATTTTAAATTATACAGGCAGTAAACAGTATTAGAGACACAAATAGAATGATATACCCATTAAAAGAAATCAAAGTTTTATGCTCTTCATTCGCATTCTTGTTGGTTTATTTACATTCACTGTAACATATCAACTAAGGAACTTATAACGTAGGATCACGTTCCTCCTCCGGAAAGGAAAATTTTAGACGCTAAAACCATCCGTCCGTACCTCGCGAGTTATAATTTTGGCAGCGTGCCAGACCCAGTCTGTATCGCTTGGACAAGCAGTAAACAGTTAAGCAGAAAGGTACCAAAATGCGTCAAAATTTTGACATACATATATGTATATATATACATACGTACATATATATAGATACATGGTATATAGATACATACATACATATATAGATACAAAAGAGGCAAGCAACGATAAGTAATCCTACGTTATTAACCCGCGGTAGTTTCGTTAGAAGAGACTACCTGAAATGTTTTTTAGGGTTTATCTTGTTCTATTATATTGTAAAAATGCAACGAATAACTAATGTATGAACTTCTACTTATAATATTTGGTTCAGTTAATAGGAAAACCCCCTTTGTCTTTTAAATTCATTCTGAATTTCTATTCTCTATAGTCTGGCTTTAGTATCAAATCAAAAGAGTGGTGGATAAATGGCTGTAAAATTATCCAGCTTAAATAAACTTGTAACGAACGTTTTCTAATACCAGGAGAAGCACACGAGTCTTATTACTTTGAGACAGGATTTGCCGATTGAAATATCATGGCCATGAAAGGAACATTCACCTTTAAGAATTTTGGATTTGATCCTACGTATTGTGTACATAGAGTATACAAACTCCCCTTTCCCCCCTATGAGGCAAATGTTAAATCAGAACAACATGTTTCCTTTTCTTTTCAAATTGATCAAAATGCAACTATAGCAGATTTCACTGAAGATCATCTGCAGGAGTTCATGAGAAATCAACTGATCGCTATCTCAATGAAATCCTCATATTGAGCCATGAAATCATATTACAAAGCCCTTTAGGAATCGGATATCCTTGCCAGTTCACCTGTGGCTTAATAATCAGCAATTAGTAAAGATAAATCATTCCACCGAAATTAGGAGGGTGACAATCTATAAGGTTTAAATATTAAATATTTTACAAATATAAGCAAGTGTTTCTCTTAACTTTTTTTCGCATGATTTGCAAATCTCCCATTTTTGTTACTCATTCTAAATAATTCCGGATTTCCATGTGTTTTAGTAGAATATACACTCAAGAGCCAAAACATTATGACCACCCCTACATTTTGCAATGAATTCGCCTGGATGACGTGGAAGGCACGTGATCAGGTGGAAGTGGTATTTAACTGCTGCTGGAGAGTCTGAAGAATCATTCTTTCACTTACTTCTGTGTATGATGGGAAAGGCTGCGGATCTAAGCGACTTTGATAGAGGGCAGATTGTAATGGCTCGAAGACTCGGAACAAGTATTTCCGAAACTGCATGACTCGTGGGTTGTTCGCGACCTACAGTTGTTAGTACTTATGCAAAGTGGATGAATGACGGTGAAACCAGCAGTAGACAACATGGTGTTGGACGTCCACAAGCTATCAAAGAAAAAGGTCGTTGGAGACTGTCTCGCATGGTGAAGCAAAACCGGAGCCAGACAGTGGCTCAGCTGACAGCCCAATACAATGCAGGGCCAAGTAGAATAGTATCGCAGCACACTGTTCAGCGGACACTGTTGGATATGGGGCTACGTAGCAAACGTCCCACTCGTGTGCCTTTGCTGACCAAGCGTCATCGCCAACTGCGCCTACGCTGGGCCCGGGAACATCGCGACTGGTCCATGGATCAGTGGGAGAGAGTTGCCTGGTCCGATGAATCACGGTTTGTCATTCATCACGCCGATGGCCGTGTCAGGATACGCCGTCTTCCAGGCGAACTGTTGCTCCCTCAATATACAGTAGGTCATACACAGGCCGGTGGTGGCGGTATTTTGCTTTGGGGGACGTTCTCTTGGGCGTATCTGGGACCCGTGGTTGTGGTAGAGCAGACCATGAATGCTATAGGGTATCTGAACATCATTGCGTACCAGTTGTACCCTTACATGGCCTCTGTTTTTCCAGCTGGAAATGGAATGTTCCAACAGGACAACGCCCCGTGTCACAAGGCTAAAATTGTGTTGGAGTGGTTCCAGGAACACGATGCTGAATTCCAGTTAATGTCCTGGCCACCTAACTCACCGGATCTCAATCCGATAGAACACATTTGGGATGTCATGGGACGGCAGCTCAGAGTTCAAAGACCACCAATTCGCAATATCTCGGATTTGCGTGACCGTTGCTTAAACATCTGGTACAATCTGTCTCCGGCCATCTACCAAGGACTTGTGGGATCCATGCCAAGGCGGGTTGAAGCCGTGTTGCGCGCCAAAGGTGGGCCAACTCGTTATTGACAGGTGGTCATAATGTTTTGGCTCTTGAGTGTATTTACATTTAAACTTTTTATAACTCATTTCAATATACTGAATTTATTAATATTGGTGCAAGTGTATATATAGTTGTTGAATGCTTCATCTAAAAGTTATACTAATATAAACATGTAAAAGTCCAACATTCCGGTAAAATAGAACACTCTAGCTGAAACATATTATATCCAAGAAACTATAAGATTCTGCAGAGATTCATATTATCCCCTGCGGCTCGTCCACTCTTGTGATTACTGCAATATTGTATTAATAATTTTTACATAGTACTTTCTCACTTAGGGGACTTCCAGATGAGGCCATTCTCTATAACTTTCTAACAAATAAAAAAATATGCTTTGTACCCATTATCATAGAAATGACATAACCCCTTACGAATAGATGGCTTGTTGAAGAGAAAGTTACCAATAAGATCACTAATATATATATATATATATATATATATATATATATATATATATATATATATATATATATATATTGTGATAACTTCAGACTCCGGGTAGCTAAAAATGTTCAGAGTCAGTCTACTACATTAAATTACAGTTTTATTAAATTTTAGTCCGAAACTTTTTACACTATTTACAATGTTGATCTACCTCTAGACATAGAGGGAACTGGCCTTCGTAATAACCAAATAATTTCGATGATAAGATGCCGGCAAGTAATTTCACAACGGAACTAGAAGGTCGGTACACAGCCTCTAGAGCATACAGCTCTGAAAATAGAATAACTTCGTAAGGAGTTATAACTCACGAGAAGCTTATAGAGCGGGCTGTTCTGAAATATGAAGATAATTTCTTGATGAAGTAACGAGCTAACAGAAGCCTGTAGAGCAGGATGCTCTGAGATAGCTATACTTCAGGGTGAAGTATTCGTTGACGAGAAGCTTCGAGCGGGCTGCTCTGAAAAATAAAGTTCAGGATGAAGTCAGTCGTTCCAGGACAACGTAGGCGAAAGGTGCTCTCTAGATGAGAGTCTCGACCAAGTCTGTTCAAAAAACAGGATTTTTCCTCCCGGCGTTGGCAATTGCGCTTCCGGTCACGTGACTGCAAATGTTTAGGTTGGCTGGCACAATTTGTGACGTCATGTCCGTTGGCTGTGATTCGCTTGACAACGAAGCCATCTGGTTGGCTCTTATAAATCAGCTGATCTGAAAATCATTAGTTCACGTCGAAATAGTCATTAGTTTACGTCTTCCCAGGGGCCGGCAGTTAGGAGCAACCCCATTCTCTGCTTCCAGACACCTTGACGCTGATCGATAGAACTGTTCGCAGGTCACCTGCTGTGGGAGGTCCGGCTGTCTGGGTGATTTATTCGGAAAGGTCGTAACGGATTCTTACAATATATATATTTCACTGATACTTTCCTTAGATTTAGTTAATAAACTAAATTATATAAGCTAATATACCTAATGACACATGGACTTAGGTTCATGGCATCTTGTGTAGAGCAGAATACATGGTTAAGGCTCTTGTGCTAGGAGAAAAGTCCATCTAAAGTAAAAAAACTAGCGATCTGCTTTCCCTGTGATTTTGGAGTAGGCATTTCCAAAGGACCTAAGTAAACAGTATTATTTATTTGAAATAAGCTGCTTGACAAATAACAGTGAACACAATTTCAGTATAAAAATATACATAACTGATTGTTACGACATTATAATATTCATCAGTACATAAATATTTGTATACTAAATAATTATTTTTTTCCTAGACAAAGATATTTTGCTTTAATGTGCTACTATTTGATCGCTTTGAACCTAAGACGAAAGTATATGAAAATGCTCAAAAACTCAACTGAAGTTATCTAATTGTTTTACTAATGGCGTGATTAGTTGGCTGGTTAGCCCAGGGAATACTCATAATAGCCTATTTAGAACGGAAACAAACATCCATGCATAGCATGGGACTCGAACCTGCAGACTGTGGTACCTAAGGCCAGCGCCCCTGTCATTCGACCGTCATCTGGCCTTGTGATGTGGAAAGATCTCTGTATAGACCATCTGCTAATATTTCTTCCTCAAAAGTTTTTGAGTTGTAAATTCTCCAAAACTTGATGGAAATTTATATCTTAGAGCAACAAAGTTAAAAGGTACAAAATTATTAAATAAGGTCTCAAAGCAAATGAATATTTTAAAATTTGATCTTGAAAAGTCTAATGAAGTCTGAATGTATTATATATTTAGTATGAAATATTTCTAATATGTGTGGATGAAAAGTGTAAGCTATAATGGACATTAATAGGATCGGGATGACTTAAATTTACAGTTAAAACGTTCAAGTCTAGAGACAGACAGGCATGAATAAATAATTTCAGAATAAGGTCTTCCACCCCAGTTTCAGACAGAAGAACACCGGTTAATCACGATTTAAACCTTTCAGAAGATACAGATGTACTAATATTATTTTTTCCTCACCTACTTCCTGTAATAAAGGTCGCAACCCTCTCTCATCAACATCACGATTTTCCTCTTAGAGACTCTATTCAACCATGAGTCAGGTGTCAAGATTTTTTCTTAACAGTTGTCTACAGAATCTAATCTAAATATGCTTTCAAATCTTATCACGTAAAGTTTTACTTTCTCGACACTTTATCGGTTCAATACGGAATTCAGCGAAAGGACTTTACTCGCTTAGCGGTTAGTAAAGACCCAAATTTTAAAATTTGCAATTTTTTCTCTCAAGGCTTTGCGCACGTCATCCCATTTCGACAGGAATTCCGACGGGGTATTTTTAAGATAATTTAATGGAGGAAATATGTACAAACAGTAAAACTGCCAAGGATTGTTTTTAACGAGTAGGATTTAAAAAAAAATCTGAAGTGAATAATATGCTTCATATTAATACAATGGATTTTTCCTTTCCGATAATTGGCATCTAGAAATTCACTGTCGTTTGACGTCATAACTTTTACCCATTAACAGTGAAGGAATATACAAAAGAAAAGAGTAATTATTTTATGACTTTAACTTTTTATTTTCTATTTAATGTGATTTCCATATAATTGCATTTTATTGATAACTTCCTGGATGTCAAATAGGAAAGAAAATATACAAGCAACTGGCAAAATGTTTTGCAATGCTAATGATATAGATATTGAAGAACGCGTGAGAGGATATTTTATTTCAGGTTTACAAAATATTTGCAAAAATTAATCGAAATCGTAAAAAAAGCTTTAAGTTTATTATTAGTAAAAAATGTAGAATTTAATTTCATTTTTATAACGAGTCCATTGATTATATATTTTTGCAAAATAAAGATCCCTCTTGACAGTGATGCTCCCAGGGGTTTCCCCCCCCCCTAATAAATAGAAATTGCATTATGAATATTGAATTTGCATTATAAATATTTTATCCTTTCAACTCACCCCCCCCCTACCAAGATTAAACCCTGGGTACTCCACTGCCTCTTGACCTAATCCTTGTCAAAATGTAAAGAAATTATGTTCATATTTAAACGCAATAAAGGAAATATAAAATACCCTATATTAATGAAATACAAAGAAGGCTGATTATGTAAGACTTTTTTCAAAAGAGATAATTAATTCAATTTCTTAACTGATCTGAATGAACATTCTTCTTTCCTGCCATGTTAACGTAAAATGGGATACAGTATACCTGATTAATGAATGAAAGACGCATAAAGAGTTTATTGTATTACAAACCTTTTTTCCCCCTACTGTAATTCATTCATTTTCTCGAGCCGGTTTTATGAAACTATATAGACTATAAAAAATGTTATGAGACAGGAACTAAAAACGTAATTATTACCAGAGCATAATGTGGGAATGTTTTTCATTCAAGTAAAACAAATAGCTTAAAATATGCTTCTGCCTTATTTCTCGTGTTATGGTCGCGACCTTGATGAATGGTGTTCCTGGCGATCTGTATCTCTTGTTGTGACGCAATTCAGAACCAATCACAAAAGCTGAGCCAGAAATATGCCACATCCCGCTGACCTCGGCTAGTGCAAAGAATGATCGAATGTGTATGGCTGCGCGTGCCACCACAATTTTCGAGCGCGTCGTTCAATTAAACCTCCGCATCATTTCAGTTTTTCCCGCCGCAAATCGACAGAGGCTGAAGGACACTGCCGTCTCGCATCGAGGGTTTGGAAGAGCCAAAACTTCCGCCCTATATGGGCTTCGATAGGAGTTTTCATTTTAATAGAGTGCAACAAAGAACACTAAGCGGCTGCCAGTCAGAGAGACTAGGCGCAGCAGAGCGGATAATTATTTTTTTAGCGGATATTTCGTTTCTATAGAAAGTGAGAGACAAATGATCCTTTATCAGGTATAGATTTTCACTACCAACCACTTTATGTGCCATAAATAATACTAGAATCACTCGTGTTTCGAAATTTCGCCTTGGTATCTCCATCCTGGGAATTTTTTACGATAGAGGAGGTTATCATGTTATGATTTTTCGTATACATCCCACATAAAGAACATTTATGTAATATATAAAAACAAAACTGTTAATATTAAAATTAGAAGAAGTGTCAAATATATTTGTTTCTCGTATATTGATGTAGATCAGGGGTTCCCAACCTTTTCCCTACATCGACCCCTTTTAAAAGAATGATTTTCCACATCGACCCCCTCACATTTTTCTCTATAATATACAGCATACAACTTAATTATAATACTAATAATTGCACATAAAAGACTTAAATATAACAATTTGACTAAGAATATGAACAGAAAATTAGAAAAAGTGGTTCATTAGGTTTATGTTTTATTATTTTTGTACTATTTTCATTTTTAATTTCAGAAGTATAAACAAGATTTCATAAACACAGATTGTTATTGCACAAACATCGCCAAGAGAAAAAGCGAAACCGTTTCTCATGGTTGAATCGGGAGGACCCATGTGCTGTTTAAGGTTCAGTGGATTTCCCCAGTTCTGCCTAGTGTTGGTACACAAATAAAAAGCGACGGCGGCATTCAAGGCATATACAAAAGCGTCATGACATTCCACTTTATATGTATGGATCACTCCGCCTTACGCAAATCTATATTTATACATATTAAAACGGATTTTATTTTCTAATAATTACATTCCTAAAAAATTGAGTGTTAAAAATTTATCATAGACCCCCCAATAGACCCCCGGAATACTATAGACCCTTTTTAAACTTCCATCGACCCCCAAGGGGTCCACCTGGACCCAGTTAGGAATCCTTGATGTAGATCCTTTACGTTGGGTAGCTAATATCAAGTTCTGGGGCTCTCATGAAATTCGACAATTAATGTAAAATTAGTATTTTCGCGTGGGTTTTAGCACCATGGTAAAGAACCTCTGGCTTTCGTGAAATGCATATACAGTTAAACCTGACTTGAAGGACACCTCTCGGCAGTGGCGCACTCAGGGGGGGGGAAAGGGGCCCTGCCCCCCAAAGAAATAGAAATTGCATTATGAATATTGATTTTTCATGATAAATATTTTTATCCGTTCATCTCGCCCCCCCCCTATGCATTATAAATATTTTTACCCTTTCATCTCGCCCCCCCATGCATTATAAATATTTTTACCCTTTCATCTCGCCCCCCCCCCCAAGAAAACATCCTGGTGCGCCACTGCCTCTTGGATACGGCCATATATCTGACCTCTTGTAAGAAACGCATTACGTATTTTCATAACTATAAACGCTAAACATTTTAATTGCATTTCTTTTTCAGTCCTCCCTCTTTTGCAATCAAAGCTTTCTGTCCCGTGGTGTCGCATGGTAACTAGGGGTTTTACTGTATAATCATTTATTAGAAATGTTCATCTCCGCAAGTAATCTCGATGTTGCTGTTAGACCGATGTTTCTGTAAGACTTGGTTAGCGAAATGATCTCCCATTTTCCACCTGTGCAATCTTCTATCCCACGTTGAGATTCTCTCGTCCAAACCACATACCAGCCCCTCTCTCAAAAAAATAAACTTGTGTTATGAAGAAACTCCGTGAAAAGGTTGAGGATTTACAGTAGACATTTTCGGTTAGTCCTCACACATGACTAAGATAACATGACAATATAAGATCTTGGAATAATGTCGATACGCAAATATTACATTGCCCTTAAAATTCCCGATTTTAACTGGAGAAAAGCATAGAATAAAATGACTTGGTATCACTCAAGACAATGTTTTATTATATATAACACAGAGTTTTTTGAGTTAAATTTTTTCTTAAGATACCACCATGTTATTTTTTTAAAAATAATTTCTGTAGGTTGGAAATTTATAAACTACTAATTTTATGAATATATTTTGTCTTCATGTGGGTGAATAATCTTTCTCTTCAAAGAGC
Source organism: Dolomedes plantarius (assembly GCA_907164885.2). Classification (NCBI taxonomy): domain Eukaryota; kingdom Metazoa; phylum Arthropoda; class Arachnida; order Araneae; family Dolomedidae; genus Dolomedes; species Dolomedes plantarius. The sequence continues at coordinate 62,285,629 of OU015494.1, read as the reverse complement.
CTGATTGAGGAAACTCCTCATTCTCTTCAAGACCCTCACTACATATCTAACGACCCCAAAAGTGTAAGGATCCTTGTTTCAGAATTACTAGATTAAACAGGGAGTGCATTTTTCGAACAACCTCGTCACTCATGTACAAAAATATTTATGTATATTGTAAATAGCTGAAAACCCGTACTTCCCTAGGGAGTACATTCAAATTAAATACAACGGTCAATGTATGCAATTAATGCCAATATATATAAAAAATACAACGATCAATGTATGCAATTGATGTAAGAAAAAACGAAAAAAGATATATTTGTAAAAAATCGTAACTGATATTTTTATAGACAAAATAATGAAGAAGATAATATTCAAATTAAATCTACTAGAACATACTAAAGAATATAGTACAGTTTGAGGAACATTTCTTTTATTGTATTTTAATTTTTTTTGGATAATGTCCAAGCGTCTGCCGCATTAGCAAGAAAATTTTTTTTTGGTCTATTTTGTTGTTAAGCAAGGGATGCAAAATTAGTTTAAAGTATCACAAAAAGAAATGAAACCACGTTATCAGCATTTAATAAATTAAATTCTAAAAATTAATCTTTAAAAATTCACCAAAAATTAGAAAATGGAGGTAAAGATTTGAAGAAGATTTCACTTTAAAGGAATTTTTATGATCTTTCTCGTGATATAAATTTTATAACCCTCGGGTTATTATTTTAAATGTAAACTTTAATGAATGTTACAAAAACAGCTTAAAAATTTAATTAAAAAAATCTAAGTGGAATCGGCATGCAAAATTTCAGCCCTTTAGGTTCAGCGATTTGGTCTGTGCGTTATATGTCAGTCAGTCAGTCAGGCAGTCAGTTACGGAACTGTTTTATATATATAGATTATATGAATGCATTATAAATTTTTGCTCGTTAACCGTGACATTTAAGTTGATACAGTGCCCCTACGTAAAGTCTTTTTAACTAGGAAAACGAGTCGAGTAGCAATGCTTGTTTGTATACAAAAGGCATATGTATACATTAAAAATATTATATAAATATGTTTTGCAAATATAACGCTTATAAACTTTATAATAGAGCTTCCATAGTTCAATATTAGAGCTAAATCATTCACCTCTATTAAGAAAAATCTTTAAATAATATTTGAGATTCACGTATTTTTTCAAATGAAATTTCCCAAGAGGGTAACAGAAGGAAGTCATGATAAGCTAAAGGTAGGTTAAAAAAATTATCAGTTTATTGATTGTTTGCATCCTTTAAAGTTTCAAGCAATTTTTCCACAAAAGGAATATGTTACGTAAATAGGAAATGTACATAAAAAGAAGAAAGGAGGAAACTCCAAATTAGGAGAAAATTGTAATATTTATTCTTTTACCTTCTGTTGTGTCAAAACAGTATGAATTATCCTTTTAAATCACAAATATAAAAAAAAAGCGACGAACGACGGAACTTATTGTTCTATTCATTTCAGATGGTAGTAGGTATTATTTGGAGAAACATACCCAACGCCAGTATTTTATTTCTCGAAAGAATTTATGTAGATGAGTTCCTTTTTTTTTATTTTCTCGATGAACGTAGTCACAGCTCTTCAACTGATAATTCATATTGTTATTACCTTTGCAGCAATGTGTTGTTTTTAAATTTAACTTTAACACTCACTGGAAAAACGAGAAACTTTTGACTGAGAGAAAATTAGTACTTGAAATGTTATGTTTAATTTTGATGTAAAATGAGTATACGGTAAAATATTCAAAAAAAAATTTTGACCTAAAGATTTTCATTTGATTCAGTATATTTTCCCTTTTATAATTAGATAAGACGAGATAGATCTCCTTTTGTTAAATAATATTTTTATTAAATAAACAGTAAACTGTAAAGCAGAACAACAGTAACAAAAATAATTTTCAAAATTTGATGGCTAAAAATAAGACCGTCGATCCTCACTACATACACTAAAATAATAGGATACAGTTAAAAAAAGAACTCGTTCAAATTAATGAGCTGAGAGATCAGATTTAACAATTAAACATGCGCTTGATATGCACGACACGTCTGGATTTTTAGAATTCCAGCACCTGACACTGGTTACGAATTTATTCACAGAAGCCGTAATATTTGTTGATATGTATCTCGTAATGAAGGCCAAGGGCTAAATGGATATCGCCTTTCAATACAGGAAGTTATTAAAGTTAACGGGATCGAAACTCTGCCCCCGTTAGCGTAACGAAATTTGTGTTCTATATAATGGTGGTTTGCAACGCGAATACTATTAATATTGTTCGAAAGAGAATTATTTATGAACGAAACACTCTCCTGTAGGGCAGATTGCCTTTCTGAGTAGAGTTCCACAGTGCCTTGCGGTCTATGCAGTCTGGTTTCTGAGCCCAAAGCTACTGACGGCAGAACTGAAGAGGTCATTAAATAAAAAGGTTTTTGAAAAGTAATACGTGGAATAGATAACTTAAAAAAAGGTATTTTTGCTAATATTGCTGATAGTATTTAGAAAGCGTAGTATTTTTAAACGTACCTCTTCCTCCCATTTCTTGCTAAAATAAATGTTAAACATTTCACAAATGTTTCATGGATTTAATACTATTTTTTTCTTATTATATCGAAATTCCTTCATATAATTAATTTTTTTTCAGTGTTAGAATTAACTATTGGTATCACATGTATACAAACTATTTGTTTCTATACTACAAATGTAAGCCATCTGAATTATTTTAAGGAAACTTTCATATCCAATCTCTCTGATGCAGCAATTAGATGCAGTTTCTGAATTACGTCAGTTGGTTCTAAGATATCAAATTGATCTATGGTTGAATGGTTGTTATAACTAACAGCTGGAAAATGTGACTAATTAGGACTTGAGCTTGGAGTGTCGTTGATTAGAGAGGAATTCGTTGAAAGATTTTTATCTATGGGAAGAGAAAGACCTACTATCGAACTAAATTACTAAGTATAACGGGTCTAGTCTGAGAGAGCTCTCCTTGGAAGTTGTTCCTTTTACTAGCCAAATCTTAGTTGTATCCGCCATGTTAAGATTCATCCTTTCTAAATACTGAAAATACTGGTGGCCCGTGCGACCCTTTCGCATCCGATTAAAATATGATAAATTTTATAGAGAGGTTGGTGGTTTGTAGTAGGGTATGGAGTAGGGGTGGTTTTTAAAAGATATTAATTTAGGATGAAAGAAGAACCGGTTCGTGTGTAGCAATTGTTTCTTTGTCAAATAACAATGGTGCGTAAAGATAATACTAAATCAATTACAAAACGCCTTTGGCCACAATATTGGAGGGGAAGCATAAGACAAAACAAGGGAACATGAGATATGTACACGTCAAAACACCTTTGTAGACAGTATTAAAAATTAAATATGACACAAACTCGTGGAAAATGGGATATTTACATTACAAAACCTCTTTGGGCACACTATTTGACCGTGCCGTTTCGACGCATCCAAGGAAAGAACTTTAGGGCTCAAAGTCAATTTTTCACTTCGATTTTTAAACAAACAATACAATGTGTCATTCTGAATTAACAATTCATCAGAAGCGGAGAACTTAATCTTTAAATTGGTACCTCATTTATCGATTTTGGTTAAGCATGAAGGGAGAGAAAAGGATCATCACAAAAAAATTAGCTTCTAGAAATAATATATATGGTTTTTCCATGCAAAAAGAATAATGTACACCTACGCGGATGTTGCCAATAAAGAAACTCATTCATGAAATCACAGAATTAGAATAATAGCGAATGATTTTTAAACTTAAAAGTTCAGTGCGATTGTTAGTGGTAAAATAAAAAAAACTAGAGTGCGCCATCTAGGGGAAGAAAAATTGTTTATAACATTTATACTTCAATTTTTAAACAAACAATAAGATGTATAATTCTAAATTAACAATTCGCACGAAGGGGAGATCTTAATCTTTAAAATGGTACCTCATTTATCGATTTTTGTTAGGTATGAAGCGAGAAAAAGGGATAAAACCAAAAAACACCTTTTAGAAATAATATATATAGATTTGTGGTGTAGACTTTAAGGGAAAAAATTAAGGAACAAAACCTCTAAACTACGATAAAAAGTCTGATGTTACAAGTTTTAAATCTTTGTATCAAACAAACTTATTTGTTTAAAAATAAGTAAAAGCAGATTGCTTGAGATAATGGTTTGGAACTGTTTATTAGCACCTAACTTATCTGGAAATCAGGGGAAAAATAAGGTTTCATATAATTCTGAAATTAACAGATTCATTTTCTGCAATTGGTACAAAATAATGGATTTCCTCTGTTTCCCTGAAAGAACATAATCTTTATCAAATATAGATTCTTCAAGACTACAACCCTCCTAACTCTGTCGTGTCAGTTTTCAATTGCATTACGTCACACATCTATCTACATTCACTATTAAACTAATTTTGTTGAATATATTAAATTTCAGATCGATTTCTCCCCTTTTCCTCCCCCATCTTATTCTGATGTAATGCATATGAAAAGAGAAAAACTCTCTGTGAAGAAATAATATCGATTTCAGGCATAAATAACTAAGATAGCATTTATAGAGAATATTGCTCACTTCTACCCAGACTTGGGTGTATATAATTTGAAGTGGCACTCTAAATGAATTTGATAGAAACACAGTTTATACGTGAAACAATGTTTATTGAATTCGTTGCACATATAGAATTTGCTTTTACAGCAATAAGCATACGTACTACTTGTACGGAATATATATTAACATTCAATAGAAATACACCTTGCAAATACTCACAAACCAGCAGAGAGTCAAACCAGCAGTACTGCCACGTAAACTTTGGGCCCCCTAAGCACTAGCGCAGGATAGCACCTAGAGCTGCTTTCCTCGTAGCTCCCTTAACTCGCTTATCTATCAACCTTAACAAAACCTTTTTCAACCTCTGTATTAATCAAGCTGCTTGGTATTTATACCAAGCGCGTATGCCTAAATTATCATATCTCAAGCATCCTCTTTAATTTATTCACTCAAATGTTCAATTCTTGTGAATCGAATCTTATGTATACCTTACAAGTCTAACTGCTGCAGAAGTAAGAATTTGGGAATTATTAAACAATTATTTTAATTTATTTTCTGTAGCAAAAAATAACCTGAAGACTGAAATTGACGTTATTACTTTTTTTCACTTGCTAAATCGATTGACTTCCTTAGTCACGCAAAAATTGTAATATTAATAATGATTACTCCAAAGATATTCTAACTTAAACATATTATATCTCGTTAGATAAAAGCTACATCTGCAATTATACATTCTACAATGTTTATTTGAATTTATATTTAGAAGGAATTAAAAAAAAATTTATAATATTTTATAACTTTTCTCCACCTTTTGTTTTACAGACTTAATCGATTTGGCAAGTGAGTGGCTCAATTGTGCTTATTGGAAACAATTATGCTTTTTGATATTCTACTTCATACATCTTACCGTGCTTCAAGAAGCAAAATTTAAAAAACACCATGTATAAACATCTTTTACATGGTTTTCCAAATAATTTACCTGAGATATCGTCTAAAGAGGAGCTTCCTAATTTAAATTTTCGAGATAAATCACCCGATTCATTAAAAAAAATAGCGAAGTATCTGAAGCTTGCTTCTTTTCTATACTTATCGCTTATGGAAGATAGGAAAAAAATTCTAGCTGAAAAAACTCTCAGACATAAATGCTATAACTAAACACTTGAAAGTGACTATAGCAAAACTTTAAATATTTATCAAAATGCAAGTTTAAATACAAGTGTATCTGAACAGAAGGGTGTTGATAAGTGAATAAAATCAGATCTGTAAGTGTACGTCCTTAAATTGGCATATAAGCATCCATTAACGATTAAGAGATATAAGTTAATTCCCTGCATTCTCTACCGATATCGGTATTCTTTTGCTGAGAGTAACCGGGAATTTATCCTCGAGAAACGTTTAATACATTGACAGTCAAAATTATTTTGAGCCACTAAAGGTACTGACAGTGTGAGACTCTTTATAAATACCCATTTCAGAAAGAGGAATCATAAAATTACTATTTTATTTCCCGAGTTACCTTTATTTTAAAACTTATCACGGAGGAAAATTTCTAAAACCACACTTATCTCGATGAAAATGCTATAAATAAATTGTGCAGTGTTAAAGGAAATGTTCGAAGGGGAAAATTTTTGAAAGTGTACTTGGCGACATTACGACCCGCTTGTGAGGTGATTGCGCTGGCACTTCTCCTTGAATATCTGTCCTTGATTATGGTAATATTTGAATCCTTTCTTCTTTTCTTCAGCATTTTTTGATTAATTTAATTCGAAGCATATATTAATATAGTTTTCCGTTCTTGTAGTACACACCGTTAGTATTTGATTAGCCTTAGATAGTTTCATTGATAGCAAGCTGGGACAGCAACTGTAATTTAAATAAATATAACAGAATAATTAAGCTTTCACCCCCACAAGGGTATTAAATGTAAGCAGAAGATTTACATATAGTCAATGGTGTGGTTACAGCATCCTGATTTAAAAAAAATATTCTGGTGATGCAGATTAATATCTCAAGTATATCCCATTTTCTAGCCAAATTTTAATCCTACTGGAATTACAAAACTTATATTTATAGAATTTTCAAATTCTTCCTCATTTTTTTACAAGCATTTTTACGTTTCAATATGGTCATGTTTACGTATATACCATTGATATAGTTTCGTTTCTTAGTTGTTGATAGGGAGCATTGTATCCCAGAATACTAAATAGTGTTTTTTAGTTCTCTGCTTTTAAGGGAATCCGGGACATGAAGTCTTATTGCTTTGTTTACATACATTTGCAATGGTATTTTCCCCCAATTCGTGACTTTATATATAGGTTATAGTTATCTAAAAGTATTTGAACAATTTGAAATTTTATTTAAAATGCTTTTCAAATTTTGAGTATTTTACGTTTTTGATAGACGAGCATACACATGGTTCCGTTTGCATAATATTTTCCCTTTTTGCCTAGAAAAATTTTCTAAATGCTTCCTCAGGGTTTACAAAACTTTTATTTATAAATTTTCAATCACTTTAAAGGACATAAAAGACATTATTTTACAGAATAAACGTTGCTTCGGGGTGAATATGTTTAGAATTTTTACTCTAAAAAAGCTTAAAGACAATTTGATAATAACAAACCAAAAGAACACGGTACGAATATTTAAGGGCATATTTTGCAAGAAATTGTAGAGAAATAATTTAAAAGGTGGAAAATCATGAAAAATTCCCTTCTGAGATAGATTTCCGAGATAATGTACAAGTGTACAGTAAAACATATCGAAAATACAGCATAAAAGTGTTGTACTAGACATCAAAATCTTCCATATAACACACTTTTTGTGTTATTTGCTTAACCAAGTGCTCTAATATGTTTTAAAACAAAACATTTTTTTTTAGAAATTTGTGTCTTTGGTGTGACCAAAATAGTTAACATGCAATAAAACTCAAAACCTAATGAAAAGACTCCATGCCGTAAACTTTAGTAATACTTTTTAATAGGATAAGCTATGGTATACACTGTTATACCTAAAAATTTAGTTTAGAGAGATTGCATATCAACGGAAAAATGATAAAATTTATCAGTTTAGTATTAGATTTCGTAGGGAACGCAAGGCATAAAACATAAAATTTCTGTTAAAACTTGGAAAATTGCGCTAGATTATTTCAAAGCTTTTCTTATAACAAACAATAATAGTTTGGTGTAAATGATGAGTTATTACAAGAAAAATACATATATTGAGATATGCATGAACATATTATAAGCCGAGATTCGTGCATCTATTTTAATTCCTTCGTAAAAGCAAAAAACAATATAGAAATGCATTATTTTGTTCAATGTTATAAACAAAGAGATGACCACAAATCCAAATACTGCTTGATATTTTAGGATTTGGAACGTCTTTCAAGAAAAAGATAATAGATCCCGAAAATTCACTTTTCGAAATTTGCCATAATTTCAGAATTTTACAATTACTTGTGAATTTAGCAATACTTCTTTTTCCCAATGCGGAGGCACTTATCGTCAAACATTCGCATATACTACGCAGCAAATTCACTGCCCATTTTATTGTGGGGGCACCACATAGGCGGACAGCATTACCCCCTACGAAGGGACGACACGAACGGGGGCATTTTTCGTGGCTCGACACCAGGATTCGATCCGAGCACCCTCAGTACCGAAAACCAGTGCGCTGTACCACTGGGCCGCCACAAGCCCAATTTAGATAAGCCTGTATAATGTATGAAATATTAATCATCCTTCCGAGTTCACAAATTTCTGTTGAAATTTTAATTTTTGCTGAATCCTTTGCAGAATCGTAGTCACACGAATTAAAATATTTTATGCTTCCTTTTCCCGTATTTTTTTATTAATTTAATAAATGATTCTTTGCGCAAAAATTGTCAATATGATGTTTTTATAAACTGAAAACATAACTACTTTTGCATGCTTTCAGCAAGCATATAGCTGTAATACTATAATTAGTTACATTAGTGAAAAATGTATCAAGTTTACAGCGCATAATAAGATAGTTTTTAGCTGGACAATACAAAACTTATCCATGAACTGAGCATATCAAAATTAAAAATAAATGTTACATTAAATAAATTTAATAAATTACATGAAAAAATTTATCATGAAGTTGGATCTTTAAACAAATACATATAACGCGTTGAACATATTAATAAAAACTATAAAGAATGCCACTGAGATTAAATTTAATTAAGTTAAAAGCTCTTTGCTTTATCTCTATCTTTTTCTTATTAGAATTTTTTAAAAAAAATTATTGAATGATTCTTTAAGTTATAAAGTACTGTTTACTCGTAATGGGATAACTTTAGAATTATTGAATAATTACACTGATAAATATTTCTGGCATATGTATCCATTCATACAAGGTATCGTTACTTTGGGAAACCCTGGAACTTCTCGAAACTTTGTTATTTTCTATATTTTTTTGACTAAAACACTCCCGAAAATGTTATATCTTTATATTTGTAAATTTATTTAAAAATTTGTTTAATTATTTTATATTTATAAATTTTAATTAAATTTTTCGATAGAATGTCTCAAGTCAAAAACTTAAGGGTAGTGGTATAAATATAGGATTGGTATTAAGGGTAAAAATAAGAAGATAGCTCCCAATATTTTATTAAAACTGCTATTGATACTCTCTTTTCTGATTTTTAAAGATGAAATATTTAAATTTCAAATTTATTGAAATTTTTCAAATCATGTTTTGTTAGCATACTTACTTTCTTTTATTGAAACCAGTTTAATGAAGAGAATACCACACACACACACACACACACACACAATATATATATATATATATATATATATATATATATATATATATATATATATATATATATATTATACATATACAAATTATATAATATTTATTTATTTATTTATTTATAATCTCATCCGAATGCTTATTTCTAAAAAACTAATACACAATTTAAACACATTTCCTCTATTGCTAGTAATTTGTCAATAAAATTTGTCATCTCTCTCTGTGCACGAAATGATTACACGCTTTGCTCAGGCAGATACTAAGCTACTGCTTGGACTAAGGAAACAAATTTTGTTTCGCAAACACTCTTACCCTTCACTCTGAAATCTTATAATATCTGCGTTGAAACACTGATATGCCGTGGACTTCAGATTCTTAAATATATCTATGCCCACAAAACTGTACGTTCGCACTTCAGCCCTCTACGTGTTACTAGTTTGATAACCAATCTGCCAGGATTTCATAAATCTCATTTTAATAATGTCATAACTTAAATTTGAGTATTGCATATCCGGGGTCGGATAGCTCAGGGTGCCGGACTTTCCAATCAGGTTGTGCGAGTTTCAGTCCTGCGGTTGAAGTGGTAACCATTGTTTTTCGGCTTTAAACTGTATAGCCGTCTTTGATTACTCCTCGTGCAGCAAAAGACAATCACAGTGCTCCAACCAACCAGTATTTCGCCTTTTTTGACACATCGTGGCTTATATTTGTACGAATTCAAATTTTTTCTTTGTTTGAGCGTGATCAAGATAGGGGATGAGATTTTGCTAGAATGTATACTGCGTATTTGAAATGGAACACTGATCATTATGCACGGCTGGCCATTAAAATTACAACAGCAGGAAGGAAAGCAAATAACAAAACTTTACTTATTGTACGTATACAGAATAATAGGAAGAAAAACATGATTAAATTTGTAGGCATTTTGGGGGTATACAGGGTCCGAAATTAGTGCCCACAGCTGTCGCCTCTGGAAGCTAAAACGGTTCTAACCCGGTTAGACATCGAGTCGAACTGGGCTTGGATGACAGATACGGGCAAGTCATTCCATGCTACTTTAAGTCTCTGCCATACTTCATCAATCGTAGTGGCTGGAGAGCAGTGGCAGCCCAGTCTCTCAGCAACCCATGACCAGATGTTTTCAGTGGGTGAGAGATATGGAGAACGTGCTGACCAGGACAACAGTCGAAAATCCTCTGTGTCGAGATAGGTCAGGACACGACGTTCAACATGCGGTCTTATGTTATCTTGATGAAAGATGACGTCTCCGAGGCTTCGAAGATAGGGCAAAGCCACCGGACTGAGAAATGTAACGATGGCTGTTTCAGATTACCGACGACGTGAACAAGACGTGTTCGTGTCATGTACCCAATGGCTGCCCATACCATCACACTAGGTGCAGGGCCCGTATGACGATATGCAAGCAGGCCACGTGCATTCTCCTCGGTGCCTCCAGACACGGATACGTCCATCATGGTGCTGCACGCAGAACCGGGACTCATCTGAAACGACCACGTGGTGCCACTTCTGTATCCAGTTTTGTCGTTGGGTGCACCATTGTCACCGCGCGTTTCTGTGCTGCCAGTGTCAAGGGAAGCCGCAATAATGGTAGACGTGCAGAAAGTTCGTGCTGCTCCAGATGTCGTCGCACTGCCCGTGATGCTTGTCGTGCTGCAACAGCCTATTTCCAGACTCAAGGTCCGTGATGTGGCTGTACGATCCTGCAAGGCCGACCTGACAACATGTCTGTCCTTTAGGGCGTTAGTGGCGGGAGGCCGTTGAGATCCTGAAAGGCATTCAGTATGACCCTCCTGAACCCATCGATTCCCCTATTCGCATGACAGTCGTTAGATTCCGACCAATGCGAGTAGCAATATCGAGGGACGATAAACCGCACTCTCGATAGGTCACGATTCTGCCGCTATCGAATTCCGACACGTGTTAGTAGCCATTTCTCCTCCTTATACGAGGCATAACACGATCTTCTCACAAACAAATTACATTCAAAGCGATTTCCGAATGAGAAACCCACTGTGTAATTTTCCTTTTATACAGAGTTGAGACACCGTTTCTTCCTCCTGCGTCGTTAGATTGCGCTTAAATGCTAATCATTTGCATATCCCCGAATCTTCTTCCTTTCATGCGAATTTGACGTTGTATCATCCCTCCTTCAGGGTGTTGCAATTTTTAATGGCCAGCAGTGTATAATATGTGGCAAATTCCATTTTAGAGAGGAATATTCATGTAAATGTGTTATTTTCCCACGATTTTAGGAGAATTACTTGAACTTTTTAACTGCAACTTATTGTTTAAATGTCTATTCTTCCAGATTCCTTATAATGTAATTCCTGGTTCATATAGACTCAAAGTGGAAGGACATTTTGAAGGGGAAATTACTGGTTCCGGTTTTAGAAACGAGACTGAAATTGGCTTTTCTGAGAGATTCCTAACTATCCTAATTCAAACAAATCAACTAGTCTACAATTTGGAACAAACAGTAAGTTTATGTACATTAGTACCTTAATAAGAACCATACCATATACAAGTTTGTCTTTTTGTTCTTTATTTCAATTAAAACTGAGTATTTTCGTAATATTTCACATGAATTACTGACTGTTGAAGTTAAATAAATCCTTCTTATAAATTTTTTTATATGATCTGTACGAAATTCTAATCTTTGTACTTTTAAATATTATCTCTTCAATAATTTTTCAGATAGTTTATGTATATTTAGTTCCTTAATAAGAACCATACTTTAGACAAATTTTTCTTTTTGTTATTTATTTTAATCAAAATTTGCCTTTTCGTAATTTTTCACACGAATGCTGAAGTTAAATAAATCAGTATTGTAAAATTTTTTGTATGATCTGTTCTAAATTCTAATCTTGTGCTCCTAAATATCATCTCCAGAAAATTTTTTCTGTTAAAATATACTTTACAATCAATTGGAAATTGTAAAAGTACGTTACAATTGTTATACTAAAGTTATGAATCTTTTTGAATCTTATTATTGGGAATTTTTCAAAACTTATTTTTAAAGCGCATTTGAAAATATTAATATAATTTCAAAACTTATTTATAAGCAAAATTTAAAATCTCAAATGTCAGGACGTTGAAAAAGGTTAAGGTAACACGTTTTTAACCAATTACATATCTTTTATATGCTTCTAAGGAATATATAATTTTCTTTTCAGTGAATATTCGAATTATACTTCTGACGACTGAGCTGAAACCTTTCACGGAGCCTATTGATGTTACCTGATCGTAAGTATTTTCTCACTTTATCGAAGAAGATTGTGGACTTTAAAATTTCCAAAAATATAGAACAAAAATTAGAATTTTTTTTGGTGTATTAATATTTTAAAATATGTAAGTATTGAATAAAAATCATGTAGTGAAATGTAAATTGAAAACTTGGTGGCTTTAGAAGAGTAAATATTAAAGGTAGAAGAAATTCATCTTTTAAATGGCTTTTTCTCAATATGAGTCATTTCCAGATTTGCATGTCTTTGAAATGCGCCTTGCATCACAGTTTTTGACGTAATTTTATAAAATTTATAATAAAGATTCTTCTAATATTTTAAAATAAAGTTATGTATCCATTTCAGGTTTCGACATCATTGACATTATCGAAGTTTAACTTTATTGTGGAAAAGTACAAAACTTTCACGAAAATTCAGAGTACAAGCATAAAATATTTCTTTAAAATTAACTATTCAACGAAAGCACAAAGTAACACACAACTCTGTTTAAAATATATTTATAAGCAAAATAAATGCAAAATCAAGGGGTGAAGCTAAAATTGGTTCGCAAGGAGCATTTAAAAAATAATATTAATTTCAATTTTTAATATATAATTTTTTAAAAAAATATTCATAAAATTTTATAAGGTGTTTGATATACTTTAATGAATATGTATGCATAATTTCATATCTCTGAGGTAAAAATTTCAAAAATCGCTTTGTAAAGTCCACCTCCTCTTAAACTGTCTTAATGTAGTTAACTATTTTCCTGAAAATTAAACACTTTTTACTCACGCGTTTAAGAGATTTAGTGCCACTAATCTATTGTGAAAAAAAATACTCAGGCATTATAAATGTTTGCATAAATTCTACCTAATCATCCGGTTTGTCTTCATAGTCAATAATAACATAACACAAAAAAGTAAATAATTTCCATTTTTAATTAAAAGATATCATAATTTTATAAAATCAAACACTAAAATCTTATTTCATTATTAATAAAGCCATTTATCTTTTGTGAACTGTCTTATGTCAAATGGCTATTGTTAATATCAAACGCAGTAAACAAGACGTCTCATATATTCTAGAGAAACTGAACAAAACAATAGAATGTTTGTCATGCGCAAACACAAGAATTGTATACCAAAGATATACAGGAATTATAAATTCGAAATAAATAACAACCTTTCATCTGAAATTCAGGTTTGTTTCGTTGCAATACAACAATGGATGTTATATATACGTAATTAAATATCATGTATTTATACATCCCTTTTTCTTGATTTATGTCGTTTGCCTTAAAGTTCTCATAATTTGAGGGCATTAAGCTTGTATTCTGGAATGAGTGCATCACGATAAAATAATTTCTGAAATTTAAGAGGGTATTTTTCAATTACTTGTTTGACTACCTTTTATTTTTCATTGATTGTTCCAATAAGATTACTAATGGAAATTCTCGTGATATTTATTCTCTTCAGTATATACTGTAGAACATTGTTCGTACGTTTCTCCGATATATGATTTTCTAAGTTGTACGTAAATTTCCAAGTTCCCGAGCGCTGCAGTTGAAAATAATGAATATTAAAAATAACTGCAGTTACATGTCTCTTGATTCAGCTGAATTTTAATTTATACACGTTTTTTCCAACTGAGATGAGAATTTTTTTTTATTTTCCCACGGAGGATCCATTTCGTTTCTAAAAGACTTATGAGCTGTAATCTTTATAAATGGTAAGTTATAGACTGTACACTGACACGTAAATTGAGGTAGTTAGTATACCCTACAGAATATCCTATGCGTATGAATATGCGTAAGTCTTACGGAATTTTTTTTAGATAAATAGTGTAGTGGTATAAACTTAAACAAATTTCTGAGCATATTAAATGGTTCAGTGTTGGTGTTTATTGATATTATTTTGAAAGTGCTAATATAATATTGCGGAAATATTTTTGTATAAAGGGGGATACATAACTTTTAACAAAAGGGTTTTAATTATCCGGATCCTTTTCCTATTTATCAATTAAGCATACTTGAAGTCAATGATAAAGATGTATTAAATGATATTTTAATAAATTATTTGACGAAATAAACAGTCAAACACTTCATATTTTCCGTTTATTTTATCCTTCGTCGAGTCTGAAGCTTTAGATTCGGGATCATAGGAAATGCAGAATGAAGCGAAGAATTATGATTTGATGGTCTCCAGTTTTATGACTAACTGTTTGTCAGAGGTTTGCATAAATTCCAAGATTTCGTTCATATGGGTTTGACTTCAGGAAAGATCTCAGGAGAATCGAAATCCAACCTTTTGATCTAGATGTCATTATTTTGTTGTATTTCCTTGCACCATACGTAAATTATGGTCCTCTAAGATTAGTAATGCTTGTTCTAAATTCCTAGAAGATAGTCATATATATATATATGAAACATATAAATTATAAAATGCATAATATAATATAAAATGATGGCCCAGGTAGTCTTCCACTTTTTTAGGTTTGGATTCCGCTCGGGAGAAGTTTTAACGTATTCAAGGAAAAATAAAAGGATGATGGCATTGGTTTATTAGTCTATAGAGCCACAATTTAAATCAGAGTATGAACAAAATATTTTCAATGTACAAATCGGAAAGGTTAGAGTTTCATATCAAGGGAGAATTTTTCCAATAGACTAAAAACTTTTTATCATTTGAAGTTCAATGAATTCATCCTATTTTACTAGGGATCTAGGGTTTTCATATTCATCCTAATGTGGATCTGAGCCCAAAACGTAGTGGTTGCAGCAGTTCTCGAACGAACATTTGAACTTTAATACGAATAAGATAATCTTGTATGTTTAAGTTTTCTGATATTTATCAATTGAAAAATAACATTTATTTGTTTATCGATAAAGTATTTAAAACATTTCTCGTACAGTTTCTACAACATATTTTTCGGTTTTAATTTCGTTTCAATAAAAAGATAGATTTCAGCAAAAGATCTTAATATAATCCTTTTTCTTTTTCTTCTACTCACTCAGATATGAATATACGTAAGTTCGTAAGTTCTTGTAAGAGCTTAACTAAAACTTATTTTGCGTTTCAGGACTCTAGAGATGTCATTATGAAACGGTGGGTCTCAATATACCCATATCTGGGTAAGTTATAAATGCATATATTGAATATAAAACTTAATTTATTGTATTATGAACACTCATGATTAAAAAATATAAGGAAAGAGAAAATTAGCATCAGTGTTAAAAGTCCCTAAAGAAAGAGAATTTTCCAGAAAGTTAATAGATATTAACATTAAAGAAAAAACAGTTACTTAATAACAAAAAACAGTTACTTAAATAAATATTCATGTGATATAGTAATTAAATTATTTAAATGTAGACCTAACAATATGGAAACTTTATTACAATTTAAAACCTTTCGCACATGTAAGTAACTGTTTAAGGAAAAAAGTATTTGGAAAGTAAATAAAGTAACAATAAATATTGTTCTGAGTTGGGGAGATATCATTTGTAACTCGAGAAGAAAGCTTGAGATTTCATATATCTTGTTATATTTAAAATTCATCGCATATTTTTAAGTGAGTTCTTGCGTAAATGTAAATTTTTAACGGGAAAAGTGCAAAATGTTTTTATGCATATCTTTCGTCTTTTATTGCAATTTAAGATGTAGCAGCTGCATTGCATGTCTTTATACGAGTATTTATTAAATTTCAACTATGTTGCCAAAGCTTTCGTTTTAAAATCATTTAAAGAAATTTATATTTCGGGAAATTAAAAAATGATAGGTTTCTTGGTTTATTTTCCTCAGTTGCTTTTAATTTTAAAGTTTCAGTTTAAATATATTAAATATTAACTTAACATAAATCTAGTATAAATGCAACTTATGCAAACAGAGAGTAATGTCACGTCAGACTAGATGAAACGTCAGCATCACATTTATTCGCCAAGGGATTCAGGCAGTTTTAATGGCTAAGCAGAATATACTCGCAAGCTGAGAATTGGTAGCATCAAAGTCGAGCATCGGCCAGATTCAGGGTCAGATTTAAGACGGTGTGGAGTCATAAGTAGAGTATTTTTCGGGGGTTCTCTGTGAACACTTGCTTCACAATCTAGAAGTTAAACATGGGTAAAATTTTTGCTATTTGCCTGTGCACATCCTTTTACAATGGTCATGTAAAGGACAATAAATTTCTCTATACGTATACCC
This sequence comes from Dolomedes plantarius, assembly GCA_907164885.2. Classification (NCBI taxonomy): domain Eukaryota; kingdom Metazoa; phylum Arthropoda; class Arachnida; order Araneae; family Dolomedidae; genus Dolomedes; species Dolomedes plantarius. Next base: position 62,268,858 of record OU015494.1, on the reverse strand, counting down.
ATTTCTTTTATTCATTATTTACTTTAACGGATTGTCCTACATATCTTCACGTGATATGAAGCTACCCGCAGATGGTACGTCACCAATTCGTGACACCCACGTTGATGCAGTTGATCCAAAGGAATTCCAGTTTCTTTACTCGAAAACATAAAACTTTTACCAGTCTGAAATTACCAACGATTGCGATAAATTTATATTTAAGATATACCCTTTTTTATTCCTAAAGGTAAAAAATCATCCTAAAAATTACATTTATATCTGTATTCCCTTAACATGAGAGTAACCTGGCATAAGGAATATAAAACCGAGCAAAGTAAAATGTGCATAAAATTGTTGGTTAAAAAGTTCCTGGAGAATAATCATAATAGCCACCAGGTAACTCATTTTGGTTCCAAATTAAAAAGATCCAAGGAACATGTAAACTAAATGAATAACTTGAATCACATTATCAAAGGACGTATCTTTCCTGTTTTGTTTATAAGTAAACCTACAGTTGCATCATTTGTATGACACAATGAATGGACGGAAAACTTTTTTTTTTGTGGAAATCAATAACTCCTTTATTTGATCTCAGGCATGGCGATGAGGGTTTAAATATTTACATTAAATTAAAAATTAGACTCCTTGTTCAGCATATTAAAAATATAGTTTTAGTTTTTAGAACAGACCTATTTATAGCTTAGTAGAGGTAACAAAATAATATCTGAAAGGCAAAACGTATTGTTTTAAACTGATAATGGCGGATGAGGGCCGAATGGCTAGGGCGCTGGTTTTCGGTACCAGAGTCCGTGGGTTAGAGTCTCCCTACTGGTAGTTGTAGCTGTTCGGAATAGGCTTTAATCTGTAGGTCCCGGTCTAATAACTTCTCATATAGTAAAAAAAAAGGACCGTAGCCCTCTCAACCAAACTGATAATGTTATGTAGATATGCTAAGTTCTAGAGGGAAGTTTTAAAGTACATTTTATGTCAATAAAATTCCAATCACTATTAATCAACCAATCATGAGACCAATAAGGACCAATTATACTTTGAAAGAAGTCTCGTATTGAAAAACAAATCCCACATAATACTTAGAACTCTACCATAGGGAATTCTGCTTTGCATTATTCTGCAAAATTTGTAGCTTTGCGAAAAGTGGAGTTCATTCTGACTATTGCTTAGCAGTTCATTTCACCGACAAATAAGGCTATAGAGAAAAAGATTTGATTTTTTATGCTTAGGGTAAAAGAAAAAAAAAGTATGACTTTTTGTTTATCAGTTATATTTTATTATGAGTTCATTTTTATAAATTTGTATCAGTTTTATTAAGGTGTTGTAGCTAACATTTGTGTCATGGTCTTGAGAATTCTGTTTCTTTTCGTCTGCATAGGTGTAGTGAACCTCGAGTTTGAGCTACCTTATGACTTTCCAGAAGGTTGGTGGACCATCCGTGCCGAGGCTTTGGGTCAAAAAGAAGAAAGTAAAGTTTTATTGGAGAGATGGTTTTGGACATCGATATGACGTTACCATCGCAGTTCCTCCATTCGTACTAGATTCAGACGACTATCTTGAGGGTCAAACTAATGGCTAACTACAGCAGCGTGGCGACAGTGACGGGAAATATAACAATGAAGACTCTGTTGCGGCCCTTAGGGAAATACAAGGATGCAGGGCTAAGCTGGAATGATAGATATCGCGAAGAATATATCGACCTGGTAGGTCTAATATCGTTATTTATACAAAATATCATTCTACATTTACTTTAGAGAAATATGAACGTTATTTTCTGCTGAAATAGATACATGCATACATACGTACATGCATATATTCTTTGAAATTCTGATTGTATCATAAAATAATTAATAGCTGGGGATTTTTTAGGTTAGACAATTTCATAAATAGTAAAGCCTAGACTTGTATGTGTGTGTGTTTGCGAAAAGGAATATTTGATGTAAATTTTAGTTGTATAATACAGGGTGATTTTTATTACGACACCACTTAGACTTTTTTAACTGATACTACTTAGAGCCACCTGTAGCGCGATCTATCAGCCGGAATTCCACCAAAATTGATAGAGGGACTAAGGATGACATGGGGAAGAGTTCCCATGAAAAAAATGTAGTTCCAAAAGTTACTGATAAGGGAAGACATGGCGCTGTTGTTGTCGACGCACCCAAGAATTTGCCTAAAACGCAAGTAAAACATCAAATGCAAATTCATGACTACGTAGTCGACAGCAACCCCAGTATTGGGATTATAAAGATCGGAGCGGAATCTCTTGTGCCATCGCTTTACAGAAGAAAAGGGTCATCAGTCGCTTTTTTTCCACTTGCATGGCCACCTCATTCCCCGGATCTAACCCATATGACTTCTTTCTGCAGCAGTTATTTAAAATTCCAAGGTGTATCTTGTGGAGTCTCCTAACTCGTTGGCCCTAAGGGACAACATATCCCGGCCGTGATGAACATTCCTGTGACATGTTACGCTCGGCCGTTGAGAACGTAGTGTTTTAGGATGCATGTGTCGTCCACCAGGATGGTGGTCACATTGAAGGGAGAAGTGAATTTACTGCATAAAGCGTGTTTGCAGTGAAATTTTTTTTTGGTACTCATTGTCTACTATTACAACTTTTTCGATATTCACCCTTATCTTATAGACCGAAATCCTTGCGCTGCTTGTCGCTACGTAGTCGTGAATTGCATTTTGATGTTTTACTTGCGTTTTTGTGCAATTCTCGGGTGCGCTATTCAACAACAGCGCCATATAGTCCCCTATCGACGACTTTTGGAACTTTTTTTTCCCACGGAAACTCTTTCCTTATCGTCCTTAGTCCCTCGATCACTTTTGATGGAATTCCGCTGATAGATCGCGCTACAGATGGCTCTGAGTAGTATCAGTTACAAAAATCCCCTGTATTTTAAATATTTAATAAAGCACAACAGTATTGTGTTTGGGTACAAATATTTATTCATTTAATAAACGAGTAAAATTTTTGATGGATCCAAATATATCTGATTTAGTATTAGGACTCTTTTAAAAAATATTTCAGAATGAGTGATTAATATTATCTTCAAAATGTGAGCTAAAGATTTAAATGCCATTGTCATAGAATACTTAACTTTTATTTTGCAGTGTTCTAATTTTGTTACTATGTTGTCTAATTTGAACGGAATTGTAATAATTTAATGCTTTTTTTAGTTTCACACGGCACTTATGATTTCAGCATTCCTATGGCTGAGCTTCGAGATTTAGCTTACCAGTTCCTTTAGAATATGTGAAATAGAAGTTCAAGCTGTTGTCTGCGAACGATTTTATGATTTTCAGTTTCTGCGTAGGGGAGAAGTCGAGTTTGTCAATTCCAGCATAAACGTTGCAATTCCTGGAGTCAGTCCACAAGTGTTCAGACCTGGGATGCCGTTTACAACTCATGTAAGATATATATTTTTGCGCTTTTTGATCTTTTTTTAGTGCACAGGACATTATATTGGAGGCACATTATTTATTTCTATAATTGTGTTTATTAGTCGAGACTAATTTTCTCCAAATTTAGGAATGCATTTGGGTCTTTTTATGTGAAATTTTGATAACAATCGCTATAATTTGTGGCTAGGTTTTCTAGAAGTTACGGGTTAAATATATTACTTATAGATTGACGACTTGTGAGTTGAAAAATAAACTTCTTAAATACGTAATAATTTTTAGCGTAACTAGTTTTCAGGCCAACAGGACTAATCCTTCATCAGGCCTTTGATTATTGAGTGTATTCATCTCATTGGCAAAATCCATAATTTATTGACTCCAGACATTAACATGGATTAAAGAAGATATTGCATTTCAACTTTCTTTAAGGGAACGATGGATCTTTATTTGAGCAAATCTTGTCATCGTAATATTGATTATTATAATATATATTATATATATATATTTCTGTAGATTAATAGTACAAAATAGATTTTTTTCGAAGGTAAAAAATCATTATGAAGCTTCTACGAAATAATTTATAATGGTAAATAGAATAATAACTTTCAATCTGTTTTTCTCGAAACAGATTTTTCAAGGTTTTGATATTTTAAATGCTCCATGTTATTTAATTTTTTGTTCGAAACTCATGAAGTTGATAAGGAAGAATTCTGATACTGTTTACTAAACAACTGAGTATGATTTTAAAATTCGACTTCATTGGACAATTAATTTGATTTATAGCTTTTTTAAAAGGTCAAATTTTGATGAAAATCAGGATGGAAGTCAGAAAAAATATCTCAAAAACTAACTTTTCAAGGAATTAAATAATTGATACCCAGATTTGTTTGTTATACAGTTTAAAGTGATTAAAAGTAAAAATCGAGGAAATATCTCAAAAATTAAGTAGCAGGAGCATTTTAAAATTTTGTTTAGCATTTCAATTTTTAAAGAAAAAATCTTAAAATTATGAGATTGGGAATTTCTTTTAAGGAATTCTATATATTTATAGGTGAAATGTATATATGTATAAAAGTTCGTATCTCTATGAAGACAAGTAAAAAAAATAAATTTTAACGTCCACCGCTCCCTTAATACGCATTAGGTTCTTCACAAGTCATTTGAGTAATAATACAAATGTTGAGGAACTTGCATAGGTTCTAAAGTAATTTGGTTATTCGAATTCTTTTTGATTTCTTAACATTTATTTTTGAAATTGTCACCTTGAAATGCAAGGTAATTAGAAGAATTCGGGGGCGATACACAAAACTTTATGCTAGTTTATTGCATTTACCGGAAACCTGAAATCCATAAAATTTTCTCTTGTTCAAAAAAAGAAATTCATCTGCACTGATAAATTAAATATGCAGGTATATTATGTTTAGAAGAAATTTACCTCAAAATTTTGGAATTTTTATTGCATGAAGTGATAAAAACTGAAAAGTATTCCCGTATTATGACTTTGGATAGTCTTTGTTCATTACATATCTCAGTCGCTCATTTTATAGCATGTTTTATATATAGTCATTCCAAATACAGCTTCTAATCATGTTTTTAAAATTAAGGGCGTCATTTAGTTTTGTAAATTTATTTAGCATTTCTTGTATTAAATATTTTGTTTCTATTTTTATAAATCAGAGGATAATCAGTTTAATGCATAGAAATTGGAATTATATATTAGACCATGATGTTTTGAAATGTATCGCTAAAGACCAATTTTCAGCTTCAGTGAGTTTTGAAATAAGAACAATTACGTACTCTTAATAAGGATGAGACATATAAATAATCCAACAGAGATAGATAAAAATAATACTAAAAATAGACAAAAAACAAACAGAAAACAGCACTCTGGGCATCCACGCACCAACGGCAAGATTCTGTATAGTGCCGGAACTGAACCATAAAACAACAGAGGTAAACCGACAGGTCTCGGTCATCAGGGAGCCTAACCATGTCAGTTTACCTCAAGGGGAACTTTCTGAATAGGATGCAGGTAAGCCCAAAAGACATCCCAAGGCCCCGAGTCCCCCAAAGAAGCAATTAGTCAAGAAGAAAATGAAAAAGACAAACACAACTTACAGTATGGGCTCAACGCACCTTACATGCAAGCACACAAAAATCTTAATGCAAAGTAAACGATGCGTACCACACCCAATCCGTAAGTGACGTTATGGCGAAACAGCAGACAATTCTATCCTAAAGGTTACGTCATTGTAACATTACTATAGCTCCACCCCCCAATTACACTTAACCAAATGAAAACACAAATACTATTCTAAACATCTTTAAAATTCCTGAGTCTAAATGCCATTTTTTTTAAACTTTTAAATTGCCGAAATTTTAAGGGAAATCGTTTTTTTTCTTAAGTTTTCCTCGAAAATGCTACATACCTCCAAAAAATCCCCAGCGTTGTTACATATGTTTTTTATTCTGTAAAGTTGTGAGTAAAAAAATATATTAATAATAAATTTTATAGTTTAAGTGCTATGGAAATGGTAAACGTAATAACCTCGAAATTAAAAATCTAACCTTTTATCATAAATCCCTATTTTTATTTCCCTATTTTGAATCTTAATTTTTAAATCCAGATAAGTCGCACAAAGATTATTATCGTTAGTCCGGTTTTAAAGTAAGTTTCCTTTGGGTAGATTTGATTAAGAAACTCCAAATCGTTGCAGTTAAAAATTATGAGGCTCATATAATATAAATCCGGTAACATTATTTGAGTTAAGAATTTAGTTTCGTAAAAATGTAAGAATAGGTTGGCAAATGCACTAGAATAGCTATTTCCCATAGGTATAACCCTTATTCTGTTTAAAGAAACATAAGCCATTAAAGAGATAGTTTTCAAATATTAAATTTACATAAATCAATCTAGTCACATTTTAAAGATCAAAGTACATCTAAATAAGCATCATAGATTTCTGAACATATAATCATTAAATTATCATGCGGAATACTGGTAACAGGTTTTCAAAAATCAAACGTGTATATGCTATCTATATTCTTACTTTTTAAAATTGTAGAACATCCTGGTTATTATTTATAATAAAGCTATTTTCGGTAACCTTAATTTTATTTAGAATACTTTTTAAATAGCTAAAGAACTTTTTACTGAACAAAGTGTTATAACAATTTGTACTACATGTAACAAACCTAAATTTAGTAGGTACTTATGGAATTTTAACTGTAGGAAACAGGTAAGGGTATTTTATGCTATTAATCTTAAACTTAAATTTTTTGCTAAAAGCTAAAATCCTATTATCTATTTCTTTTTGGTAAAGGTTAAGTTTTTGATAGGTATTATTTGAGTGCATTCCCTAGAAAATTAACTGCTTAAAATAATCTTTACACATAAAACCGAAAGTTATTTGCCGCCTTATCAACAACCGCAATAATAACTTTTAGTTTGTTAAAGACCTTTAATTTTACTGTATAGAACTTTGTTTAGAAAGAAACCCTTCTTGTCCTCCATACCAAACTCTTCATAATTCCTTTTTATATCCTGTAAAATATGTACCTTCCACTCCATAAAACTCCGATAGGCCAATTGTACTTCCTTGCTAATTTTATAATAAAGTAATCTAAATCTTTAGTGATAGAACTTATAATTTGCTTTAAATTTACCTTATACTTACCCTAAAGTTGAGCCCTTACGTATAACTTTCCTCAACCTACATCTTTAACAATATTAAGATCCCTGTTCGATATGCCCAAAGTTGGATTTACAAGTTGTTTAAACTCCTCATATGACAATTACAATCAGAATTAGAAATTTTTCCTAAGTTATGACAATAAAAGTTATAGTTGCAGATCAGTCCCTTAACGTTTTTTGATATTTAAAAGCAATAGCGATTTTCCCACAATCCTTGATTGGTATAATTTAGAATTATTATGTACAATAGTAGGTAGTTTTAAATACTCGAAAACTTTATCTAGAAAGTTAATAGTACAGTACTCTACCCCTACATCCCTTCCCCTCTTAGCATCCAAATTAGTCAGGTTAAGCTTGTATTTAATTAAATCTAAAATTATTAGTTTTGTAAACCTCGAAACAAATTTAATTGAAGATAAATGATGTTTAATTACCCACCTTAAACCAGAATTTTTTTGGTTGAATAAAAATGTTTAATTATTTTAATGTTCTTAAAATCAATAAATAAATTACAAACCCTTTGCAGATCATCCAGTTTCAATTTTGTTTTTAAACTATTTCTACCTTTCCCTCTTTTACCCCTATAGTTAGAAAGTATATAATTAAACCTATCAATAACCATGAATTTTTTATAAACGCAGTTATTATCTAAATCCACCGGTCCTTCCCTGTTAAGCTTACTGTTTAAACCATACGGAAATAGAGTTTTAAGCTTACAAATATATAAATTTTCAAAATCCAATCTTTTATTTAAATCATTAATCTCATAAATAATATATAATTTAGCCTGCTCGAAGTTATGTACTTGAAAGTGTAAAAGTTCATAATCAAATGAAGTTTCGTCTTTAAAATTTTTTATTGCAGACCTATGGCTATTAACCCTTTTATTAAACTCAGTCCCCGTTTGCCCAATATAGCATAAATTACATTCTTGACACTCTATAATGTAAATTAATCCCTTACACTTACAGAACAAATCACTATTGCCTGAACCAACCCCCACTTGACCACTGTGCTTGAATTTTAATTTTGTTTATTTCTATTGTTTACATTTTACATTAGGATTAGACATGTGTTTTTTATATCAGACAAGTAGTTGTTTTGTTCTTCATTGATAAAATATTGATTATAGAGTTGATTGAATTAGCGAATAATCTTTTAATCAATACGAGCAATCTTAATATTTATTTACTGACGGACGTTGAATCGGGTTTGAAATGACAGGGGAGTAAGTTTTTCATCAGTTAAAGTTAAGATCTCTTTATTTTCATTAACAATATATCATTCCGGTGGATAAGAGGGAATTAAGACTTCTGAATTAAAGATAGTCTGCTTCTAAAAGTATCCTCGAGCATTTTTCATTTTTAAGCAAGAAAAGTTCAACCATTATACCAATTATCACCATAAATAGAAAATGCGTAGCCTCTGGTATTTTACACATTACCATAAGATATCAAATCTTTTAATTCACTTTTTTCGTAAATTAAAAGAAAATTTCGAGGCATTTTGATTTCATTCTTGTGATTCTATCCTCGTGATATTGCATGTATCCAATTCATTCATAGAACATGCAGAAGATATTAAAGGTTCAAAACCATATGTTAAAAGTAATGCCTGAAATGTTTGAAGCATGAAATGTAGAAGTGAAAGTAATTGATCTAGTATATAATGTTCACACTACCGAATGTTTTTGGGAGTATATATTCCTTAAAAAAATATTCTTTAACAAAGGATTTGGAATTTAGCAAGTTCAAATTGTTTCTCTGAAATTCGAAAGTTTACTTATTTGTCTCAAATAAGTGTGAATTATTAGGGATAAAATTAAAGCTTTAAGGATAACGCATTTAAAACAGTTTAGGTTTAACTAGTGTGCATCATACGATGAATAGTGAATCCTGATGAAATTAAATTAAATTAAAGCTAAGACTGTAGGATTTTGTCCCATGAAAAGATATAGACATTTGACATAGGTATGATTTTCTTCATTATTTTTTTACCTCAAAACAAAGTATATGTAATTTAACTAAGTACCTAATTACATGACTAACGAGGGATTTATATAAGCTAATTTAGTGTCCTTTAAATTTGTGCGAGGGAAATTAACTAATTTCTGACCCTCGGGAAGAAACTAATACAATTTAGATAGTAAGGAACGGAAACGGTTTTCTTACATATAAAAGGGAGTAGTACGTTGACGTCATGAGTGATTTGACACGAGCATGCTATAATTTGATTCTTATTCCTATTGTGCTCAACTGCACCCCGACTGAGTGGTAGACACTTCTGAACTAGAGAAGAATTGATAAAGTTCACTTGACTTTGAATGATTTCATACCAAAGTAATGACAACCTAACCTATTTTCTAAAAAAATATATATTCCATAACTGCTTACTAGGAATTCATACTTTGGAATGTTCGTAGGTAAGGAAAATTTAACTGCAGGCGTGAAATATTTTTAAATGTGACTTAATTATTTTCAAAGCTGAACTTTAATTTCATTTTTATTTGTTTAAAATAATTTGACTTTTTCCTATTGAAATTAAAAGTTTTAAATTTTTTTATGGATACCAATATATGAACACACTAGCTGAAACTCGCACTTCCCTACGGAGTACATTCAAATTAAATACAACGGTCAGTGTATGCAATTAATGCCAAAAAATAAATATAAATATAAATAAATAAATAAATAAATAAATAAATAAATATATATATATATATATATATAATACGACGATCAATGTATACAATTGATATAAAAAAATATATATATTTATAAAAAAATCGTAAGGGATATTTTTATAGACAAAATAATGTAGAAGAAAATATTCATATTAAATCTAATAGGACATACTAAATAATAGTACAGTTTGAGAAGCATTTCTTTTACTGTATTTTAATATTTTTTTGGATAATGTCCAATCGTCTGCCGCATTAGGAAGAAAAATAATATTTTTATCAGAAAATAGAGGTAAAGATTCAAAAACGATTTCATTTTAAAGGAATTTTTATGATCTTTCTCGTGATATAAATTTTATAACCCTCAAATTATTATTTTAAATGCAAACTTAAAAAGGTTACAAAAAAAGCTTAAAAATTTAATTTAAAAAATCTACGAAGAATATTTCAAAAAACTTTCTTAGTGCATCCCTACATTATAAGAAGAATCGCCATGAAAAATTTCAGCCCTTTAGGTCCAGCGGTTTGGTCTATGCGTTGTATGTCAGTCAGTCAGTCAGTTACGGAACTGTTATATATATATACTAGCTGAAAACCCGCGCTTCGCTACGGAGTACATTCAAATTAAATACAACGGTCAACGTATACAATTTATGCCAAAAATATATATATATATTTATAATAAATGCGATGATCAATGTATATAATTGATGTAAAATATATATCTATCTATATATATATATTTATAAAAAAATCGTAAGGGATATGCATTTTTTTGGATAATATCCAATCGTCTGCTGCATTAGAAAGAGAAAAAAACATTTTTTTGTCTATTTAGTTGTTACGCACGTGACGATAAATTTATTGAAAGTACCAGAAAAAGAAATCACGTGATCGGCATTTAATAAATTAAATTCTAAAAATTAATCTTTAAAAATTCACCAAAAATCAGGAAATGGGGGTAAAAATTCGAAAAAAATTTCATTTTGAAGGAATTTTTATGATCTTTCTCGTGATATAAATTTTATAACCCTCAATGTATTATTTTAAATGCAAACGTAAAAAAAATTTAAAAAACAGCTTAAAAATTAAATTTAAAAAAATCTAATAAGAATTTTTGAAAAATCTTTCTTAGTGCACCCCTACACTATTAGAAGAATCACCATGCAAAATTTCAGCCCTTTAGGTCCAGCGGTTTGGTCTGTACGTTGTATGTCAGTCAGTCAGTGAATGAATGAATGAATGAGTCAGTTACGGAACTGTTTTATATATATAGACTAGCTGAAAACCCGCGCTTCGCTACGGAGTACATTGAAATTAAATACAACGGTCAATGTATGCAATTAATTCAAAAAAAAAATAAAGATATATATTTTTATAATAAATACGACAATCAATGTATACAATTGATGTAAAAAAAAAAACATTTATAAAAAAATCGTAAGGGATATTTTTATAGACAAAATAATGTCCAATCGTCTGCCGCATTAGCAAGAAAAAAATATTTTTTTGTCTATTTTTTTTGCACGTGATGATAAATTTATTTAAAGTACCAGAAAAAGAAATCGCGTGATCAGCATTTAATAAATTAAATTCTAAAAATTAATCTTTAAAAATTCACCAAAAATCAGGAAATGGAGGTAAAAATTCGAAAAAAATTTCATTTTGAAGGAATTTTTATGATCTTTCTCGCGATATAAATTTTATAACCCTCAATGTATTATTTTAAATGCAAACGTAAAAAAAGTTTAAAAAACAGCTTCAAAATTTAATTTAAAAAAATCTAAGAAGAATTTTTGAAAAATCTTTCTTAGTGCACCCCTACACTATTAGAAGAATCGCCATGCAAAATTTTAGCCCTTTAGGTCCAGCGGTTTGGTCTGTGCGTTGTATGTCAGTCAGTCAGTGAATGAATGAGTCAGTTACGGAACTGTTTTATATATATAGACTAGCTGAAAACCCACTCTTCGCTACGGAGTACATTCAAATTAAATACAACGGTCAGCGTATGCAATTTATGCCAAAAAATAAATATATATATTTATAATAAATGCGATGATCAATGTATACAATTGATGTAAAATATATATTTATCTATATATATATATTTATAAAAAATCGTAAGGGATATGCATTTTTTTTTGGATAATATTCAATCGTCTGCTGCATTAGAAAGAGTTAAAAATATTTTTTTTTCTATTTAGTTGTTACGCACGTGAAGATAAATTTATTGAAAGTACCAGAAAAAGGAATCACGTGAACAGCATTTAATAAATTAAATTCTAAAAATTAATCTTTAAAAATACACCAAAAATCAGGAAATGGAGGTAAAAATTCGAAAAAAATTTCATTTTGAAGGAATTTTTATGATCTTTCTCGTGATATAAATTTTATAACCCTCAATGTATTATTTTAAATGCAAACGTAAAAAAAAGTTTAAAAACAGCTTAAAAATTTAATTTAAAAAAATCTAAGAAGAATTTTTGAAAAATCTTTCTTAGTGCACCCCTACACTATTAGAAGAATCGCCATGCAAAATTTCAGCCCTTTAGGTCCAGCGGTTTGATCTGTGCGTTGTATGTCAGTCAGTCAGTCAGTCAGTGAATGAAGGAGTCAGTTACGGAATTGTTTTATATATATATATATATATATATATATATATATATATATATATATATATATATATATATATATATGTATGTATGTATATATATATATATATATATATGTATGTATACATATATATATGTATATATATATATGTATGTATGTATATATACAGTAGTCATCGCTCAAAGATCTCTCTCGATTATAAATACCGAGTAGGGAAAAAAATTTTCATGTACGAAGACGGAAGTCTCCCATTCGTAACTTCATGAAGATTGCAAAAATGAACAAGAATGGCTATTAAAAACAGAAATGCAATAGCAATGATCTTCTAGACAATCATGTCCATTTGCGAGCCGAAATAATGCTTCAGCGTCACGATGTGGTTGGTATCAAAGGTCGTGTGTCAAGCGCGCGGTGATTAGATTTTTTTCTCCTCTCTTTGTGGCAGTTTTTTAACAACTCATGCTGACGTCTCGATGGAATAGTACATCGCTAAAAACGTATTGTTATGTTGAAAAAAGTATAATTAAGAAACGTAGATGCTTTAGGTCAGGTTCAGTTTGTGAAAAATTACTGATATTATCTCTAATGAGACTAATTTGAATTATAATAAAAAGGTTTGCACTTCATATAAAAAAAAACAGCTGATCTCTCCTAAGTTAAAAATTCATCTGCAAACTACTAAATATTTCAAATTATTCAGTGAGTTTAAGACAATCTTGTACTGGTCAAAAGATTTTGAAGATACTAACATTCTTCCATTTCTTAAAGAAATACGTCTTTGGTAATTCCTTCAAATCCAGAATTCACTATACTCGTATCCTCACAATGAAATGCAGTTTCTTTAAATCTATTGAATGGAATTTTAGCCTTGAAAATAAATAATACTTAAGCAGGCAATATCATATCAGAAATTAGTAATAAATACATAGAAAATTTTAAAGGTTAAAATATTGGGAAAATATTTCAAAAAGGCTTTAGAAATCATATGACTAACAGACTGATAAACATTTAAGAAAATTGGGTATCACTCCAACTGAACGCGGTTAAAAACGGGATTTTATTCTACTAATCATACTAAAGGGTTAATTCAAACTTTAAGCAGTGACATCCGCTTCTCCATTAAGAAAAATATTTATGGGAAAATGTATAAAAGCCGCTAGAAAAACTACATAACAGATCTCGTGCAAGAATTTAAATATTCAGAGCTGTTGTCCATGAGTGAATACGAATAACTTCACTGAAGAGCGAAAAAACTGGTACACCTGCCTAATATCGTATAGAGCCCCCACGAGCACGCAGAAGTGCTGCAACACGTCAAGGCATGGACTCGACTAATGTCTGAAAGTACCCTGGAGGCAATTCGCACCCTGAATCCTGTTGGGCAGTCCCCAAATCCATAGGAGTGCGAGAGGGTGGAGATCTCTTCTGAAAAGCATGTTGCAAGGCATCCCAGATATGCTCAATAATGTTCATGTCTGGGGATTTAGGTGGACAATGGAAGTGTCCATAGTAAGAACAGTGATCCTGGAGCCGCTAGGTAGAAACTCTCGATGTGTGGGGTGTCGCATTGTCCTGCTGGAATTGTCCAAGTCCGTCAGAATGCACAATGGTAGCTGATCGGACAGGATGCTTATGTACCCGTCACCTGTCAGAGTCGTCTCTAGACGTATCAAGGGTCCCATATCACGCCAACTGCACACACCCCATACCATCCCAGAGGCTCCACAAGCTTGAGCAGTCCCCGGTTCACATGTACGGTCCATGGATAATGAGGTTGTCTCCATACCCGTACACGTCCTTCCTCCCTATACAATTGGAAACGAAACTAATCAGACTATGCAACATGTTTCCAGTAATCAACCGTCCAATGGAGGTGTTGGTGGGCCCAGGAAAGGCGTAAAGCTGTGTGCTATGCAGTCAACAACGGTACACGAATAGGCCTGAAGCTCCGAAAGACCATATCAATGACGGTCCGTTGAACAGTTCGCACGCTGACACTTGTTGATGCCCCAGCATTGAGATCCGAAGCAATTTGAGGAAGTGTTGCACGTCTATCTTGTTTAAGGATTCTCGCCAGTCGTCGACGGTCCATTTCTTTTAATGTCTTTTTCCGGCCGCACCGCTGTCGGAGATTTGATGTTTTACCGGATACCTGATATTCACGGTACACTCGTGAAATGGTCGTGCGTGAAAATCCAAATTGCATTGCTTCCTCGGAGATGCCATGTTCATCTGTCGTGCACCGACTATAACACCACGTTTAAAGTCACATAAATCGTGATAACCTGCCATTGTAGCAGCAGGAACCGATTTAACAGCTTCGCCAGACATCTATTGTCTTATATAGTCACTGCCGACCGCATCGCGTTACACTGATTGGTTGCATATCTCTTATTTACATATGCACGCCTGTATCAGTTTTTTGGGATCTTCAGTGTACGTTTACGGGAGATCAATACTTGTTTCTAACGTCATGTTGCAACAGTCCAATGACAGACACACATCTCCTCCAGAACTTTCTTGAAATGGCTGCTGAAAGTTATTGTAACTTGCTTCAGTTGCCCTTGAAGCTGTGTGTTAAGTCAAGCTGTGTTTATACGACTATGAGGTATGCCTCGATGCTAGGAAGTCTATGATTCGTATCCATCTAACCTCACGTCTCAAAAGAATGTATCTGAATTAGTGTCGAGATCATTCCGAGGTGAATGAGCTTAACTGATATCAGAGACGACTCGAGAGTCCGTGTAAGCATCGATTCTTTCGACTTTTGCACAGAACGATGTTTCACTAACTTACACCAGGAAATGTGACAACGTTCGTATAGGCGTGATGGTTTGAGATGACATCGTGCTAAGTACATGACTTGTCGAATTCCCTGAAGCTCCAGACACTGCCATGAGATAACCAGATGAAGTCCTGACATTAAGTTTTTCAGAGGGGCTTTGGGTTCTGGATGCTTTTATAGATGCTTATTGCTGTCTTTAGAGCTGCACAGGTAAGGATTTCTTGAAAGCGACGACATTAATAAAATGGAATGGTGACAAAATTAGCTAATTTAAATGCGATCGAAAATATATGAGACGTAGCAGAGAGAGCAACTGCGGTAGCCCAAACTCCTCTGAGAACTATCAAAGAGTTGAAATCAATGTTACTGGAGGCGTGGAACTCGCTGCGTCAAAATTTTAGTTAACACTTTAATTAATAGAATTAAACTCTGTTGTAACAATTGTGTGAGAGTCATAAACCCTATTAATTTTACAAACCCTCCATTTTTTTTTGCAATTTCCTTTCTCTCAAAGCTCCGTTTCCACTCTTTTTCTTAATAGTTTTAGTTAATTTTTATTTACATTTCATATGCACTTATTATTGATTTCTCAATAAGAAATTATATGTTAAAGCGTTATATACCATGAAGCCAAATTTCCTTAAATTGAACGGAATATCTTTTGAGATACTGCAACTTTTGCTAGTGTTTTGTTAATTTTGAATTAAAGATCGTGATACATTGTGATTAATTGGCCGGTGCCACGAAGAATGTTTTGTAAAAAATAAAAAAAGACGTCTGAAGAAGCAGAAAAGTTTCAATGTTTTAAAGAAGTATTGAAAAATGTTTTGACATCCTTTTGACGATTACGAGATGCATTTGCATACCATACCAAAGATTAGCAAATCTTATATCTTCAAAGAAACTCATGCATTGTTTATGTATTTTCTGACTCAATAATATTAAATAACCTGTAATGATGCCATGTTGCGATAATGTATTCTACAATATGAATTTTCAAATTTAATACTAAAAATAGGGAAATAGCCCTAGAAAGCTTCTTATGAAGTGGTAAAGGCTTAACACGAGATCTAATAAAATTTAAAATAATGAATTTATGTTAGATTAAAAGAGAACAGTATAAAATAATTGAAGATATCCTTTATAAATTTTATGTGAATCATATAATAACCAACTAAGTTTTATTTATGTAAAGTTTTTCACTTGCAGTGAAGACGATTTTTAAATGGCGAAGATCTTAAAATTAACGAGACTGATTTCTCGGTGCCATAATTTGATATAATTTTAAATACGTTTACTAGGAACTGAAAATATTCAAATTAATTTTTTAGCTGGCAGTATCATACCACGATCTTGTACCCCTACCCGAAGAAAAGCTGCAAAACGCTGATATAGTTATTCGACCCATTCTGATAAACAGAAACGGAGGAGAACAACCTCTTAAGCAACAAGTTTTACATCCGGATAAAAATGGCATAGTGGAAATTCTAATAAACACCCCTGTAGACGCAGAGAGGATTAATATTCAGGTAAGAATTTTCCTGCAAGATTGAATTACACGAAATAATGTGTATTTTTATGGTATGTCTATATATTATTTCACTTAACGATATCCGTATCAAGATTTACATCATGAACGACCAACAGGGGTTTGTACCGATTCAGTTAATCGGATTTTGATTACATGACACGATTCGACCTTGAGCCCTTTGGAATCGATGTTTCATCAAAACATAATACAATTACTAAAGTGTGAAAACCTCTCATTGTCACAAAGTGGGCCTAGAATACAGCTGTTCAAATCAAGCTGTTAAATAGTGGAGAAAAAAATGATAGAAAGAAAATATACGGGTACGTTAGGGGTTGAAAACAAGACCTCGCATTATCGTTACTTATTATCATATACTATATGGTATACTACGATAGCGATCTTAAGGAACGTGTTTTTGCTCACTGAAATACATGAAACTGGGATTTAAATTGCTGTTTAGGATTATACATTTAATACATACTTGTATATCTGTCTCTGTTGAGTTCTAGCGAGTGTTTGATCATTCCTTTGAAATCTTGACATTGTTGATTTTAGAACCCTGATCTTGTAGTCTCTTTGTCAAGAAATTTGATGTACTAATCTAACATGTGGGTACTCTGCGCACACCTTAATTTTGAAGTTACCATTTATCGTGTTAACCAGGATATCTCCTTTTCATCAAGGTCCAGTACGATTTGTCTCATTTCAGCTTTCCTAATTATGAAGGAGACTCATCCACTCTATGAAGGGGACTCATTCTGTACAGTTGTATGTTGATGAATATCTGTGTGTAGAAGATTATGGGCTATTGCTGCTGATGGGATGAAAACAGTCTCCTCAGCAAAGGGAAAATGAAGGGACGGAAACAGTCTAAGTGGAAGTCCGGAAGATAACTAGAAGATTATCTGCTATTGATGCTTATGGGATGAAAACAGTCTCCTTAGCAAAGGGAAAATGAAGGGACAGATACAGTCCAAATAAGTCTTAATGACATCCGTACTGTTGAACGTTGATGAGGAATCAAATCCAAGTTGTAGGATCCCTGAAGTGTCGTCCCATGAGATCAGGAGATGTATAATGCTACAGATTAAGTTCTTTAAGGGACGAGAGACTACGGCTCTTCACAAGTTTCTACGAACGGTAGCAGGAGACCCCTAATTCGGGTGGCTGGAAAGAGGAGTCGATTACGTGATCGTATGACACTGCCTGTTCGCCGCAATCACCCGGTATTCACTGTCAACGTTAGCATGAAAATAGAAGCTGGTAAGCAAGTAATCATCCAAAGCATTTAAAATTTGAAAAAATGTTTATTTTCTGTGCCGTCTTGGGTAACATGAAAAGATATTTACAACCAAACAAAGGAGCTCGAACTTACATGAGCTGTAGCGAATAACGAATGTGACCACATTGGTCTAAAGACTGAAGATGATCAATAACATTCAACATATAAAAAATAGCCCCCCGATGCAGAATTGACAGAGCCAAAACTGATGGGGTGCTTAAACTTCAAAAATATATAAGAGACAACTCCCTCACTAAAAAATGGCTCTCTGGTATTTCTTCTCATCACTGGACAGCCCTGCAAAAACGTGGACAACGAGGGTTACAATAGCGAGAAAAGCGCCAATTAAAAAAACTACAGACCACGTGCACGGCGTATGCAATATTACCCTAGCACCACCGCGAGCGCTTAATGGCCAACAAAAGAAAACCCGGCCCTGCCGAAACCTCACCAAGAGGAGAGTACGAAGCGCGCCGCCGAAATGGAGGACTGTGAATGGCTTAGCCCTGATACAACGAAATTCGCGCCTGTGCATGATTGGTCGAACGAGGGGAGAGAGAATATCTCTGAGAGTGCCCTCACGCCAAGCTGTCGCCAAATTCACTCGTGGGAAATCTTCCTCTCGGACAAAGGAAAAGGAGAGAACACACATATATTTCTAACTTAAAACTGATTTTATGGGCCAATTTAGTGAGCAAACTTACACGGCATGCGTCGACAAAAGCTAGTTGGATGTTCACATGACACACCCTGCAATTACCAGCCATAAAAAGTGCATTTTAGTGAAACTTAACAAGGGAATCCTGAGACTAACACCTGACTATGCAAATTATGGTTGAAGTTTTACGGTTTAAAAGAAATGGGGCAACGGCTGAATTCTCAAGAGCACACACGTCGAGGGAACAGTATAGAAATTACGCTATTTTATTTTAAGGGACAACTATTTAGAATTAGAGATTTTACATTAATTTAACGTGCGTTATGAGCCCAACCAAATTAATTATTTCTGGAACGAATTCCTCGTTACACTAATTATGAGCTTATTTCATAGAAAGCTGTTTCACGAGGATTTCTGATGATCTTTATTGAAAGAAAGTCTTTCAGGAAACAGCAGGAAAAACCTCTATAAGATTAGCGCCTATCCTATGACTAACAAAACACACTCTTATCACAAGCGAGTTACAAACAATGCGAAAACGTCAATACACACCCGTGTGGGCATTTGTCCATTAGTGTTCAGTAAATAATAAAATGGCTCCTGTTTTTTGTAAGCAAAATGCGCAATGATGTTTTTAGATATTTTATTTGTAATTTTTACAAGAAAAATATATGCAATATTATGTCCTTAATCACATCTCTTTGTCAGTTTTACTTCATTCTTCGACGAAATCAATGATATTATGGCAGTCAGTACCATAAAAACGCCTTTTTAGTTCATATTTCTTTGTAAGAAATAACTAAGTATATTCCGTATGGACTTTTTGGCATTTTTTTCAGGCATTTTTCACGGGTGAAGACAGAAAAGATCAAGCAAGATCAGAGCTCAAAGTTT